>CAJHQQ010003230.1:0-48233 GCA_905132885.1 Moricandia moricandioides | reverse complement strand
CTATGAGTTTTAAATTCAAGCTAAGAAGAAAATATGGTTTTAAGATTTAGGTGACTTAGATGACAAGTAAATAAAGATGTTTAAATGCGATTTGATATGAAAGCCGACCTAGGGTTTAATGCGGGTATTGATTTAGCCAAACAATTATTCAAGCACAGGTTTACACAATCTAGAACATCGGATCTCTCAACTGATCCAACCCACTGTCGTGGTGATGGATCCTTTGCGAGCCGGCCGGATCACCTAAGCTGTCGCTTGGGATCAGAGGCGGCTACAAGCCTTAGAGTTCATGTCCGATCTAGTTCACTTAATGTTCTAATATCTACTTTCGCTGATTAAAGACATTAAGCTCATTCAATATAGGTCAAGTTATCTCCTGCGTGGTTAGCTAGGCGATGAACAGCAGATCTAGCATTAAGTGATCAAGTTAATGCAAGCAATAAGATTGATATGAATGAAGAGTCCAATGAATGATGCTTATCTATGTTTGGCTTGTTTATCAATACCCTAAAACCCTAGGCGAGCCAGATGACTACTCAATCATGATGCAGTGAAACAAAGACATTAAATATGAAATAAAGTGCATAAGATAAGAGTAGAAAAACAAAGGGTTCAAGATGATCTTCTCTAGGAAAGATGGAGCCTTCTCCCTTACAATTGCAAATCACCAAAACAAGTCTAGGTCTCTTGTCAAAACTAGCGTCCAAAATAAAAATAATAGAGGAGGTCTTTTTATAGGGAGGCGCCAATAGGTAGAGGAAAATTAGGGCAACAAGGCTTTAATTCCCGAAATATGAGTATCCATATTCGTCTGGAACAGTCATCGGGATCACCCGTCCGCTTGTTCCGCTTGAGAACAGTCTCGGGACTGTGCTTCTTGAGTGTTCTCCGCAGGATTACTCCAAAAAGACATCTTCTCTTCATGTGCCCTTTCTTTACTCTTCTATCAACTCCAGACCTGAAAAAGACCACAAGGGACTAGACTAACACGGTTTAGAGTCTTGAATCAAATAAAAACATATATACAATGATGTGAAAAACACCATATATCACTAACCAGCTCTGATACCACTTGTAACGTCTTGACCTCCCACGGATAATGGGCTTCCCACCCCGCGCTCTTGGCATGTGAGCCCCATTCCGTGCGACAGACGGTGTGTTAATTTTCTGAGGCTCGAAAGTCTTGTTTATTGTCCATGCAACCCCCACATGACATTTTCTCGTGTTTTTACCTCAGTTGCACGATATCGCGAATCACTGTCCGATAGACCACCCATTCTTCCACTACTTCACAGCAAACACACTTAACTATGGAGTTTTAAACGAATGTTTGCCGGAAAAAGTAAGCGCACTTTGATGATATAAGTAGGTAAATCAATTCTTTTAAAAAATTTATATGTATACCAGAAATTGGGTGATACAAATACAATCTTATCCTAATTCAAAATATATATACAGTCATTTCAGATGTGATTTTATTCTAACCCAGGGAAATTATATTGTGTTGTAAGATAGTAAACGATATATTTTTTCTTTTCATGTTGAATTTAAGGCTTTTATCCATCCATGAAAAAATGTGCATTAGTCAAAATACTTACTAATAACTTTTTTTTGGTCGAAAACTTATCAATAAGTTTTGAAATTTAGTAGTTTGAACATTCTTATCGGGTCTTATTGATGGCTTAATGAAAAAGACCATAGACGAAACTATTATTTTTTTGGGATGTGATCTAGGAAACCATTATTTTCATGTAAGTTCTATGTAAGTTCTATGACAAGTACAGAGCTGGTCCTTAGGCCAAGCCACATGCCCGGCTCAACTTCATATTGGGCCCTGGACAAATCTATTTTATATGCAATAATGTTAATTAAATATAAATTATGGGGCCTTAATGTAAAAAAGAAATAAAAAACAAGAGCCTTTTTTATTTTGAAATTTATTTGTTTTTATGGTGGGCCATGGGCGTGTGCCCCACTTGCCTACCCCTAGAGCCGGCACCGAAGCCAAGGAAGCAGTCGCTTCCAGTTTTTTTATTATAAAGATATTTTCAGCCACAAATTTTTAAAAAATTTATTTAGTCTAGTGGTAAAATCTAAAACTTATAGTCTTTCTTCGTCTAACGAGAGTTCAAATCCCCACAAAAGTAGTCATTTTTTTTAATTTGCTTCTAGTCATAGATTTTTTAGCGCCGGCTCTGGACAAGTAGGTTAGTTTCCGAATTCTATAATTCCGAGTAGGTAGTTTTAGAAATTAGTTAATGAAAACTCGACAAGACGTGAAAGCAAAGAAGGATAAGTACATGCATTGTCGTCGATCGTATCTTCTTTAATTTATTGCTCAAGATTACATTATATTTGTCGGCTTAAACCACAATAATTTTTCCAAAAACAGAGACTTTCTTGTAAGTTTTTTAAATTAAAGGCCAATGATGGGCGTATTGTTTAAATGTTATGATTTGGTAAGATGGCCTGAATTTTCTTTTTGCTAAAAGTGGCTTAAGTTTGTGTAACCGATCATTTAAAACTTCACCCAGCAAATAGTTATTTATCTATCTTATTAAAGTAAAAGTACTTTAGGATTTTGTTTGAAAACATGGATAGTGAGGATTGTTTGGATACATGGATAGCAGTATTAAAAATATTTTTTTTATTTACAAACTTATCCCTTACATTTACAATAAATCTATCTTATTAAAACTGTAGTACCCATAAAACTTTACCCGTATTTTTTTTTCTTATTTACCATTCTGTGCCATTGAATAATTTAAAAGAAATTTTATTTACGGGCTGACTTAATAATTTTTTTTATCTAACCGAATAAATTCAAAAACAAGCATAATATTAACAAGATAGATCCAAAAATCTAGCCCTTACGTTAACAATATTTTTTATTTCCAAATTACAACCCACAAAATAAAAAAAAATCCATCAATCAATTGAAACTAAAATCTAGAGGTTTTCATATATGAACAAAACGTAATAAATTGCTAAAATTGAGATATTCACTTATTCTTATATTTTAAATCATATATTTTCTGTGTTAGACAACCATATTAATTTGTTAGTTATACATTTTTTCTTATTTCAACAAAAATCTAAAATAAAAAAATAGTATTTATATGAAATAATTGAATATTACATAAATTTTATTTTCGAATAGATCAAACAATAATAAAATATGAACAATTTCAAACATATAAAACACATATAAAACCAAACACAATTATATATGTTATATATTACAATTTACTATAACACTCATGCGGGTGTTAGTCATGGTCATCTAAGTACCCATCGACTACAATTCGGTCTTACTGAATGTTAGGGTTCAAAATGGTTTTACATGAATATACGGACGGTGTCGAGTAGGATCATTCAAGGTCCAGGTAAGTTTGTAGAAACCTAAAAATATTTTAAAACTGTTGGTTTACAAATATTATTAAATAATTTTAAAAATAAAAATCAAAACCCGCGCTTACAAAGCGCGGATCAAAATCTAGTTGTTTCTTAAAAAGACAGTTTTCGATGTATAAGTATACTACAATATGATTGCAAGCATATATATTGAATATGCTTATTGATGTTATATTCTATTTTGGTGCTTTAAGTGATATACATATATTTCAATGACCATGCTTTAGGAAAACAAATTATGGGCTTCACTGGTGATTATCTAATAAAAATAATGAAAAATTAATCTGAAGAATAGATAAATAAAATATAAATTTTACTATTTTTTCCTCATTAAAATTGAAAAATGTTTCTTCACTAATTACTTCGTACGTGAAGAAAACAGAAAAAAAAATACAATATGTTTACTGCGATAACCATTAATATATAATATTGCAACATGTTAACAATAATGTTTGACAATTATAGTGTTCCATATTTTGAAAGGTGTTAATCTAAGGTTCTAAAAATCGGTTTAGGTGGCGCCTAGACCCCACCTAAACGGCAACTCGCTCATATACGAAATGATTTTTTTAATCTAATTTATATCAATTTATACAATTCAAATTGATTTAAACTTTTCGAAATCGGTTAAAATCAGTTAAAATCGATCTAAATTAGTGTAAATATGTTAATTGAAGCAATAATGTTCCATAAATTTGTCTAATTTCTTTTATTTTTCATATCTAATTTTGATAATTTATCACAAAAAAATTAGATTTCTAATATATTTCATATAAATGTTATATATATATATATATATTAAAAGAAGACTCTCTCAGAAGACTTCCTTCTAGCACATTATATGTTAGAAGACTTCCGAGAAAACTTTTCAGAAGTCTTGCTGCAAATTTAAAAACGTTCAAATGACTTCAAAAAAAAAAGAGTAGAAGATGAGATAGATCTACTTGAAAAACAAGATGAATTAGTAAGAAAGACATGAGACAACAAGAAGACTCCGTCAGAAGACTTCTAGGAAGTCGTCTACAAGACTTCACAGAAGTCTTCCAAAATCTGACTCATATCTGAAAAACATGCAAATCTAAAAACGTTCAAATGGCTTCAAAACAAAGAAAATGAGTGGAAGATGAGATAGATACCTTTAAAGAACACACAAAAACACATATTCAGAAGAAAAAAAAAGATTTACCTTTAAAGCAGTAGAAGAATTGAACCATGTAATAAAAAAACCTGCAAAACAAGATGAATTAGTGAGAAAGACATTAGTCAGAAAATGATAAATTAATATAAAGTTTGGTGTCTTCAAGTTCTAAGAAACTTAAAAGAGATTGAAGAGTTTTAGTTTGGCAAAAAGGTAAGAGCTTTAAGCAACAAGAGACTTACTAAAACTCTCATGGAGACTTACCTAAATGCTTAGATATGTTATGAAAAATGATATATGGGAGAAAACTCCGATAGAAGACTTCCAGGAAGTCTTCTAGTGCATAAATATTAGAGGAGTTCCGAGAAAATTTTTCTTGAAATCTTCCAAGTCTGTCTTACATCTAAAAAATCTGCATATCCAAAAGCATTCAACTTACATCAAAACATAGAAAAACTTTAAAAATAAGGTAAGAACTTAAAACAACAAAAATAATTTTAAAAAAATAAGATTTTGTGCAACAAGAGGTTACCAAATAAAAAAAATATGATTTATAAATCTACCTTTAAAATAGTGGAAGATGAGAATCATATAATAAAAACCTAGAGAAACAAAATAAATTGGTGAGAAAGACATAAGATAAAAATGAGAAATTGATATAAAGTTTGGTGTTTTTAAGTTCAAAAAGATTAGAGAGGTTGAAGAGTTTTAGAATGAGAAATATTATATTTTTGTTATAGCCATTTGAGAGGAAGAGAGAATATGTAAATTTTCTTTATATAAGAAAACAAAAAGTTCTTATAAAGCTAAATATTTTTGATTGAGAAGGATTTCAAGTAAGTCTTTTAGAAGACTTACTTGAAAGTTTTCTCAACCATAAATTTACTCTTCATGCAGAATATTTTCCTAGAATTTGTCTAATGTAAATATTATTCATTAGACGACTTCCTCGAAGTCGTCCAGACCCTAAATATAAACTTTAAACTAAATTAACTAACTAAACATTTTAATATAATCAAATTCAATTTAAAAGTGATTAATATATACATAACTAAATACATATATGTAAAAATTAATATTTAAATAAAAAAATTAAGCTTCCAAAAATTAACCCTAAGAATACAAATAGAACTACAATATATGTTACCAAACCCTAAACCAAAGCATACCATGACTCACTACATCTACTTATCTATGTTGAAAAAATTCAATTTTATTATATCTGAATTTATATCATTTATAAATATTTATAATTACATGATTTCAATTTTTCCACTAGAAAATATATTTTCTTATAAAATTTATAAATTATTTTTTAAATTAACTATATGAGACGACTTCGAAGAAGTCATCCAGACGATTTAAACAAACTCAGAAGACTTTCCAAGGTTATATTTGTAAAAATAAATTATGATTTTTTGTTCGGTCATAAGAGACTAGTTGTAATTTCACAAGACTTTTTGGTTTAGTTTTGCATTTGATTGATATGTGGATATATTTTTGCATTTAAAATCAATTTTTGAGTCATATTTGACAAATTTCCCTAAAAACTTTCTGAATATTGTGCATTTTAATCAAAAAATAAGTAAATAAAAATCTAAACAAAACTATAATATTAAATATATACATATCAATTCTTAATTATATAATTAAAATATTCATAATTATTTATTTTATGTTAATTAAATTAAAAATTTAAATAAAATATTTTTAAGCAAATAAATAAAAAAATTAACAAATTTTTTATGTATAATTTATTTATTAGCTTTTATTTCTACGCATAGCGCATAAAAACATCTACTTTCATTTAAGTGGTTAGACAAGTTGTTGGTTCCAAACGGTTTGATCAAACCTTAAATATTTATAGCTACAATAATTTTAATTAATAATATGTGACTATGTTACCAATTACTTTTTGTTGAACTGTCATCTTTTTGACTAACTCTGACCGAGTTTTCTTGCTAAATCACAAAAATTAGGTTTTCAGTTCTCTGTTTAATTACTCTGAGCCAACTTTTAATTTGGGTTTGGGCATTCTGATCCTTGGGTTGGATTCAGGTCAGATCGTATCAGTCTGAATCCTTTGAGTTTAAAATATTTAAACTCAACAGGATAATTATAATTTATTAGATCGGGTTCGGTTTGGTTCCAGATCTGGTTATGTTCGGGTCATGTTTGGTTGAACCCAAAAAATACCCAAAATACAAAAAAAATATATTTAAAAATATTTAAATATTTAAATTCAGTTTTACCCAAAATCTGACCCAAAAACATGAAAAATACTCCAGCTTTTATATGATATCCGAATTATATTTTTGGGATATATAAAATTTTACCCAAAACTATACCCGAAAAATTCAAATCTGAAACTTAAAAAATACGCATAATACCAAAAATATACTGAAATACTCATATACTAGAAGTTTCGGGTGGGTGTCGGTTCGGGTCGGGTCGAATCTGAGATCCACGGGTCTTCCACAACAAGATCCAATAGGTAAAAAACGACTCGAACCAATATTTTTAGGGTCTGGACTTTAGGTCCGGGTAAAATGCCCAGACCTACTTTAATTATTCTGATTTAATGAATCACATTAAGCAAAAAAAAATTTACCAAATTCTTTAACAGATTTGGTTACTAACCACTTACAAATCTTTAATTTTTTAGAAGTACAAAATGTTTAATTGCTTTGTTCACCAATCGAACTCGTTATATCAGTAACCTGGTTTAAAAAAAAATTATGTCCATTACATAATTAACCTGGTTATTCTCATTAAACCTATTCTTTATATTTGTCAAAAACCCAATATCTTGAAGCTTTCTATTTCGTTTTTCCTTAGTATTACCGAACATACGTTGATATATACTATATAGTAGGGACCCTATAGAGTATTGGACCCTTTTGGAAGTTTTTATTTCGTTTAAAGTATTGAAAATAATACAAAAATAAAAGTTAGCTTTTTTAACACTAAAAAGGGATCCATCGTAGTTGGTTTTTGGTGACCGCAATGGGAATTGGCGATTTTAATTGTTGAAGGGTTACATCATAGAGGATTTTAGTGCCTTGTCGTTTAAGCTTAATTGATAGTGAAATGAACTTATCAAATTTGTTTTTAAAAATATTATTAATTTAGTTACGAACTATAAAACATTTGTTAACCATGTGATTGTGGTCATACGCATATTAACTCATTTTCTAGAGTTTATTTGAATATCCGTAAAGAAAATTTATCCGTAAACTATATATTTTATAGATATTATTCTACACCTTTTTATAAATTCGTGATTCTTCAGATTAATCAAAAAAAAATCTAAAATATATAAATATACCAATAATATGATGGAGTAGATGAATGTGTTCGTAGGATATAGGTAAAAATATCAAACCAAATGTTGGTGGAATATAAATATATTATTATATTTGTACGTACTTTTAACTTAAAATTTAATAAAATATTAATTACAGGTGTATTTTAATATTATTTACTAATAAAATAAATATAAAACTATAATTAAATTGAAAATATGAAAGTACATTATGAATTAATGAGTTGTAAAAAAATCAAAGTTAATTAACGTTGTTATTCTTAGTAAATATCTAAACATTACAATATTTTTAAAAACATAGTTATAAATGTTTATCGTAAAGTAGAAAAATATATAAGTAATTGCAATATAGCAATACTTGCAAAATTAGGTGAGTCGTTAATCATTTTTCAATTTGTTCAAAGGTAATTACTTTTCAATCCACTTTTTTCAGTTATTTAAAAATTTAATTTCACTACATTTATCTTTTCTTTTTGGCAAAGATTTCGAATTCGGAAAAGCAGACTCTTCGAAAATTTCATTGAGCTCCTTACTCGGCAGCCGGATCAACAGAGTGTCCTAATTCATGCAATTGCATTGTTCTAGGTTTTAGAGATTGTATATCAGAAAACATTAAATTAATATATAAGGTTTTGTGATGGCTGAAATAATAGAAAATGAACTGCTTAACAGAAAAAAAAAAACAGAAGAGAAACAATCAAAATATATTGTGAAAATTTCACTAAAAAAAATAAAATAACTAAAGTCTGAAATATACAGACAAATAGTAGAAAATAACAATAATACGAATAAAACAAATTATGTAAACTCATATTTATGTGATATGTAGGTAACTGAGATTGGTTTATGAGTGTTCACATGTAAGAATTATTGGGCATTCTTGGCACTTTCCCAGCCGAACATCAAGGTTTCTTGTCTCGAGCCTAGGTTGTCTCATATTTTGAGGAAAAAATCGAGTTAGTGTGGTTCATTTTCTCTATTTTGGTTTTCGGTAACATATTTTGTCGTTGGGTTTAGTTCCTTCTTCACCCCTTAATTTATGGTGGAGTGCTAGGTCGCAGAAATTTTAGATGATGACTTTTTCGGTTCAGTTTCAATGTCGTATGTTTTTTTTTGTTAACTGAAAAGAGTTTGGACCAAAGCTTTAATCTCTTCTAAGTTTGGAATCAATTGGCATTAATACCGATGACATGGTGTAAAACGCCCCTCCCAACAAGAATCGAACTGAGAGCACAATAGAACCAACTCAAAGCACTAAAGCACTAGCTTAACGCACCATTGGGTTGAATGTCTTATGGTTCTTCGATAATTTTGTGGGAGTGCTTTGATTTAGCAGTTCATATTTTTTTGGTTTCGTCCAGCTGATTCCTTTCTTGTTTTTAAGCTTTTGTTGTTTAAAATTATTTTTTTTCTTTGGATTTCGTATGACTGATAAATAATACTCTTTAATAGGGGTGGTACAAATCTGCATTTATCAGATCTGTGATTTTAGTATCAAGATTCGGATTTGTGCCTTCCAGATATCCACGTTTCGGATATTCGTCTAGATATTGTGATATTCACGATATCCAGATTCGGATCCGTAAAAATAATTAAAAAAATATAAAATATTTTAAAAATATAAAATTTAAAAATAATATATAAATTAAATATTTATAAAAAATATACATATATATGACATATAATATTATTAAAATTAAAATAGAATATTTTAAAACTTATTTTATGTATAAATATTAATATATCAGATATAATTATTAACAAAATTAAAATTTAATATATTTTAGAAAACATATGTGAATGTGGATATCTAAACCTAAAAATTAACATATCTGGATTTGGATCCGGTTTGGACATATCTGAGATTTTATTATCCGGATTCAGATCCAAACACTTTGGATATCCTATTTGCGGAACGTATTTGAAATCGGATCTGAAGGAGATTTCGGATCGAATCCAGAGCGGATTTCGGATCGGATTCGGATCTTGATCCCAGATAATAAGTGTCAAGCCTACTCCTTCGTTCCCCACGGTAAGAATTCCCAATCAAACCGAACATATACACTGGGAGAGTTAATGTCGCCGACCAAACTTTTATTGTTTGGTAGGGGCCATAATGATATGGAAGTGATCTTCGTCTTATCTAATTGTTATTATAAAGTCCATGACAGTTTCTTTTCACTGAGAAATAAACTGCTCTCGAATCTAGTTTTTTAGATTTTGTATTTATTTAAATTTCCATCAACCGAAAGAGCTTTTCTTTTGGGTTGCTTTATTTCTTTTTCGAGCTTTTTCAACCGTCAAAGCAACGTCTCTAGTCTCAGCTATATGTCTACTTCAGTCGACAGTGTTCTACTCTCTCTCTCTTTTTTTTCTCTTTTCTCTTTTCGTTTGCACCTCTTGCCTTGAGGAACCAATAGAGGTGGCTATTATCAAATGTTAAGTAACTGGCACACATCAAAGACAATTATAGTATCAATATGTAGCTTTGCTCTCTCTCTTTTTTCTTTTAAAAAAAACAAAAATTCGTGTCTAGGGTTTATGGAAAAGTGTATGAGTAACTTTCTTAATTTCACATTAATTTTCGCTTGATCTACATCAAAAAGTTATCCCCTATATATTTAAAAGAAACATTTGACACTAATGCGTTTACACTATGTTCGCAAGTCGCCACGCGACAATTTCACAGTGATTTAAGAATGAGTATACTGACGTGTTACGTGTAGAGAACTTCTCAACAAAACACTGCATAAGCGTGTTCACTGTACATATTACTTTACATTTTTTTTAATATAAAACTCACATGCAAAGTTCTACGGGTTATACAAATGTTTCACCTATAAAGACAAATTATAAAAATATCACTAATGTCTAGGACTATTTTATTTTTACTTAATTTTATTTAATAATTTGATCTCTCATGTATTATTTTGAACAAAAATGTCTTTTAAAGTTAATTAACGGTATCTTTATATATTTACCAACCACCCATTATATAATTTTACATATACATACATGTGTACATTGATGTAAGCACCTATATAACTAAATATTCACTACAAGTAAGGATTTTAATTCTATTGGATATTGTAATGAAATGATTTATGTTAATAATTTTATTTTTTATTATCTAGATTTTATTTGATTTTTCATGCATTTAAAAATTATAATATGAAACGATCGGTTCGACATCAGGACTGTCTAAATTCATATAACATGAAACCAAAAAAAAAATAATAGGTTTTGGTTATCACCGGAAATACCAAAAACCTCAAGCATTTTAATCGAACAAACTAAAATAAATATAGAATCAGAACGGTAATTATATTTTAGTAGATTTAAAACCAAAAAAACAACCTAAGACCGAATCGAAATCCAAATTAAACAGACTTAATGTCTTTTTATCTAAACTAACGAAATTAATAGTTTCATCTCGCGCAAAGCATGGGTTATTACGTAGTTTGGAGTATATCTCAAAACTTGCCAGGTAAAAGTGCATTGAAAGAAACTTGGTGATTTCATAACCAGTAAATAATTTTTAAATTAGTAGTTAGTACAATAGTGAATGAAATCCATGAAGTGAATACATCATTTTAGAATATGCATACACAAAATAAGAGTCCATATATGATCAATAGAAAACAAATATTGAATTTTTTAATAATCGTGTGGTTTCTAAAAATATACATATCTATACTGAATTTTGTTTAATGAAATTTAATAGATAATTTTATTGATTAAAAGGGAAGCTAATGATCAATCTCATGCTAAATACTTTTGATCATGAGAGTTGCTTTTTGACTATAGTATAACAACCTTATTGGGATGAATTAAACTATGAAATTTTTAGTTTAACAATTGGTTAGTCAGTACTCAATTGTTTGTGTTTTAGGGAATTATAAAGGAACATCAAGTCAGGGACAGGTTACAAAAAGAAGGAACAATAAGTAATCAATAGGGTTGTTGTGGAGGACATTCTTAATTTGACTAATTAACTACCACTAAGCTTTTTTTTTTCTGAAGAAACTACCACTGAGTTATTTTCTAATTCCAACAATAGTTGACCTATGGTAATAATAACACTCATGAGGGATGTACAAATTATATATTGCATATGCACTTTGTAAATGATATTTCGTAAGAATGACTTATTCAAGGACCCGCCTTGTATAGCTTTACTCTTGTTAAGTATGATTACTTAAGTATATGATTAGCTATATCTCGATAGGAAGATGGCGCTTTAAGTTGGACATGTTTGCTTGATCCGAATTGATTTGGTATAATGTATGTTGAGGAAAGTGATATAGTGTTAGTAGAAATGCTACATAGTATGTATATTTCATTTGCGCCACACAAAAAAAAACTGTAAACCATAATTTCACATAACATATAACATTCATGATTCATCTATTTTAAATGTGCATACATTGGTGAATGAGTTCTCTCTATTTGAAGAAAAAAAATATAGAAATAGACTAGATATGATCTTTGATTGTATCTATTCTATTAATTTACAGTCCTATTTTTATCTACTTACAAATAGTCTAGGTTGAACCATTGCATTTAACTAACTTTCATATTATTTTTACTTTTACCTAACTTAATTATTATTAAATATATACACTAGCCTAAAATTAAGGAACTAAATAACTAATCTATTGTATTTTAAAAATAATCAATTCAAATTATATTTACACTAAATTTGAATAGCTAATAAATTATATTTTATTTACTAATATAAATATAATTATATATGCATACAAATTCGTATAAATATACAATTGTACTTTAATCCAAATGCAAGGAACAAATTCTTCAAAATCTTCACCAAATACATAGTATAACTCTTATAGATAAAATATTAAAATTTGATATATATGTATATTTGATAAAATAAATATGAATAATTAATTACTATGAATATTTAATAATATAATGTAGCATATTATTATTGATATTTTTATAATATAGTTATACTACCTATGAAAAAAAATATGTAAAATCTTTATCAAAAATAAAAATAATTAAAAATATAAAAAACTCTTTAAGTTAGGCTTGAACATTAATGTATCCTTGGAATAAATGTTAGATATTTTGAATTTTAGCTCTAATTTATATTATATCCTAGGTCTCATTCTAGTAAATTTGTAATTACAGATAAGATTTAGATAAAACACATTAATTTTGATTCTAATTTGTACCACATCCTAAAATCCATAAAGTAACCATATATCATTTAAATTTGAGTTATATTGATTCGATTAAGATATATCCAAATTAAGTTCAAAATTTAAAAGCAAAACATAAGAAGTAAATACGTATTTATATAAAATTGAATATTTAAATTACTTATTTAAAACTTAATACTTACTTTTAGATATAATTTCAAAATAATATAGAATTTAATATTTGAAGTACATATTTATATTTGTGACTATATAGACATTTAGATCGGTTTTTTGGATTTTTTGGATTTTTTGGGTTAATAACACTTCAAGTTCGTATATCTTTTGTACCACCATCCAAGACTCATTCTGGTATTCTTCATTTTGGACTGGTATGTACGGATCAAAATTTTTGGTTTGGATTCGGTTCGGATTACATATTTTATGTTTAAATTTATTTCAAATAAACATCTAGTTTCTCTTTAATTTTGTACACCTTTTGGGAGTACATAAAAATGTAGAAATTGTAGACAGTATTGAAAGTTAACCCTTAATGAATGAACATATATAGTACACCTAAAACAGGGTTGAAGAAGAATGGTTCTTGTAGCCTCCGAGTGCAGTGAGTGATGGTAAGTAATAAGCTTCCCCTGAAGTTGTTGAAACTGTTCTTGAGATTGTGGTAAGTGGAGAACTTGAGTGGAAGTTCAAGTATGTTTTTAAATTTAGGGTTCAAAGATTAATATGTTTATAAAAAGAACATGTCACACTCTTTTTTTTTCTTACCTGTAAGAGACTCACAAATATGAAATCCAAACCTTCACGATTACTGTATTGGATTGTTCTATAGAGATTTATTTTAATACTGGATCATTTGATCATTACTTATAAAATAGTATAGAGTGGTATAATAATCGGGCGGCTTCAAATAGCAGTTGAAAGAAAACGAGTAGCTACCTGCCAATACCTTGTTTTCAATTTAGAGAAAAATCAAAGATTTGGGATTAGAGAGGAAAAGATCTATTGAAACCGACACATACGGTCCAAAATATTTCATTTGTACTATAATAATAATAATAATAATAATAATAATAATAATAATAATAATAATCTAATGCAATACTAAAATATATAAAATCAAGCTTTTTGGTCCTGTCACTGCATATAAAATCATAAAATATCAAGAAAATCTTTAAACTTTATTCCATTACATATACAAAATATTAAGTTTAATGCATCAGTAAACTTTAATATTCCCATGACCAATAAAATGATGGAAAACGGCAAAAGTTATAAGTGGTTATTGAAAAGAGTCGACTGTTGTAGTATTGTCGGAAAGACACTCCACCATATAACTACAAATCTTATCACTAGTGGAAACTGTCGACTGTGGAGTTCTATTTTTCGAGTGTGGAGTTCTTTTTCTTTCTAATAAAACTATATTATCTTTCTAAATTCTTCCAAAAGTAAATTTGGAATTTCTATTGGAATTTAAAAGATTGCAGTCACTCAGATCTGCTCTACTGCAATTCGAAAGCAAATGTATCTTCAAAAATGAACAGAGCTGTAAGCTCATTCTATTAAAATCTTAGGAACGAATTATGATATTGTAAGGTGTTTTATTAAAATGTTTTCCACAAGATTACTTTTCTTCTATTGCTTGATAAAAGGACAAGCTCCCACGATTCTACTACGTTCTTTTCATTTGGTCTTTGAATTTTTGTCCAGCAAATCCTAAGGATAATGGTACTGGCGAGAGGTAGAGAAGCAATAAATGCCTTAAGTTTTTATTAAAGTGTTTTTTTAAAAGTTTCCTTCTTATTGAACAAAAAAAATTCATTTCTTATAAATACTCTTCATTACTGCATAAGAGAAATATCATATGATAGCCTCAACAAATTTTTTTAGGGAAAATTGCTAAAAATGACTCAAAAATTGATTTCAAATGCAAAAGTGTACCCCAAATTCAATCAAATGTAAAAGTAACCCAAAAAGCTAGTGAAAATACAATAAACTCCTTGTGAGCAAACAAAAAAACTGTATTCAGTTTTACCAAAATAACATTTTCGCGTGATAGAAGTCTTATGCGAGAAGACTTTCCTTTAAGTCTCCTACGGAAGACTTCTCTAGAAGTCTCCTCTAAGAAGTCTTCTGGACGCCTTCTGTGAGTCGTCCAGTAGTCTTCCGAAAGTCTTCGCTGAGAAGACTTCCATGTACGTATTCTCCGGAAAACGTCTCTAGAAGTCTTCTCAAACAATAAATCCTAAAAATAATATATAAAATTCATAAAAAAAATTTATATAGAGGAAAAATAGAAATCATGTAACCAAAATTTTTTGTAAATAATGTAAATTTATATCAACTAAAATTGAATTGTTTTCAACCTAGATGATTTAATGTAGAATGAGTCATGATATTCATTGCTTTAGGGTTTCGTAACATATGTGATAATATTGTAGGTAATTTTAGGCGTAGATTTTGAAATCTATCTTCTTAACTTTTTTTTTTTGAATTTGACGAATATGTGTTAGTGATCCTCTAATAAGATGATTTTAAACACTTTCTAAGTTTATTTTATGTTTAAGGAAGTGTTTTTGGTTAGTTAATTGATTTAGGGTTCTGGAAGACTTCCCGGGATGTCTTCTAACATATAATGCAGTAGAAGACTTCATGGAAGTCTTCACGGAAGATTCTACAATTTTACCGCTTGAATCTCAGTGAAATTCAAATTCCCGCCTAATGGCGAAGTCTTCCGGACGTCTTCCGTGAGTCGTCCAGTAATCTTCCGAAAGTCTTCTCTAAGAAGACTTCCATGTATGTATTCTCCAAAAGACTTCTCTGGAAGTATTCTCAAACAATAAATCCTAAAAATAATTTATAAAATTCATAAAAAATATTTATATAGAGGAAAAATAGAA
This sequence comes from Moricandia moricandioides, assembly GCA_905132885.1. Taxonomy (NCBI): domain Eukaryota; kingdom Viridiplantae; phylum Streptophyta; class Magnoliopsida; order Brassicales; family Brassicaceae; genus Moricandia; species Moricandia moricandioides. The sequence goes on along the minus strand of CAJHQQ010003230.1, from coordinate 32,273 downwards.
ATCATGTAACCACAAACATTTGTAAATAATGTAAATTTATATCAACGAAAATTGAATTATTTTCAACCTAGATGATTTAATGTAGAATGAGTCATGGTATTCATTGGTTTAGGGTTTAGTAACATATGTGATAGTATTGTAGGTAGTTTTAGGCGTAGATTTTGAAATCTATCTTCTTAACTTTTTTTTTTAATTTGACGAATATGTGTTAGTGATCCTCTAATAAGATGATTTTAAACACTTTCTAAGTTTATTTTATGTTTAAGGAAGTGTTTTTTGGTTAGTTAATTGATTTATGGTTTCGGAAGACTTCCAGAAGACTTCCTGGGATGTCTTCTAACATATAATGCAATAGAAGACTTCATGGAAGAATTCACGGAAGACTCCGAGAAGACTTCCAAACAAAACTCGAACTTAATTTACCTTCAATTTGAAATTAACCGGAAAAAACCAAAATATATTTAATCTAACCTGATAATTTACCGTAGATATAAATAATAGTTTTTCATTGTTTCTTTTTCACTTTTCGGTGTTTCAGAAAGAAAAAAAGTTGGTGAAAACCCTAGCCTCCTCTTCTAAGGCGATTATTGTGACGCTTTTCGACGAATCTCTTCCGACTACCAGTTCTTCTTTATTTCAGATCTGAAACCCTTCGTTTCTCCCCTTGACTTCTTCCTCTATTTATATCCTTTCCGACCTCAAGTTGACCCATTTGTCCATAAGTCTCCCGGAAGTCTGCCGTAAATCTTCATGGAAATCACCCGTAAGTCTTCATGGAAGTCATCCGTAAGTGTTCATGGTAGTCATCTGGAAGACTTCATGGAATTCATCCGGAAGACTTCATGGAAGTCATCCGGAAGAGTTAATGGAAGCCATCCGAAGTCTTCCGTAAGTCTTTCATGAAGTCTTCCGTAAGTCTTCCATGAAAGTCTTCCGTAAGTCCTCAATGAAGTGTTCCGTAAATCTTCGGTAAAGTCTTCTGTAAGTCTTTGGTAAGTCTTCTGAAATCTTCTGTAAGTCTTCCGAAGTCTTCGGAAGTCTTCCGAAAGTCTTCTAAAGTCTTCCGAAGTCTTCTAAAGTCTTCACAGTCTGTATGTTAGTATAGAACTCTTGGTGTGTTTATTTTATGTTTGAGATGTTGTTTTATCATTGTTTGCAGGCTATACAATGGAATTACCAGTACTCCCGAAGAGGTTGTTCACCCTAGGGGAAGAGCCCATTCCATTGAAGAGCATTGAATATCATACTGATGACCCCGGATTACTTCCTGCTGTAAAGGATGCTCTCCATGCTGATGAATGGGAGGAGCTGAAGAACTCTAGGTTGGGAGTCTTCATAAAGTTTTAGGAGTTGAAATTTGGTTGGGCGTCTAGGCTGGTTCACTATATGCTCTGTTTTCAGCTCGATGTCAAGAAGAAGTACGAGTTGTGGAGTCTCATTGGTTCAGAGCCGGTGAGGTTTTCACTTATTGAGTTCGAACATCTCACCAGTCTTAGTTGTGACTATGTTGAGTATGTGGATAATCCTCATGTAGGGCTAACAGAGGATTTGTATCGGTTCTGGGAGTTGATGGGTGTTGATATTGATTCTGGTCCAAGCTCCCAACAAATAGTGGCGGCGTGTGGGAGATGTGGACAGTGGTCTCAGGATGACCGCATGAGGCTGGGATACCTAGCCATCTACACATGATTCATTGAAGGACGAAAGTCCACATCCGCTATACGGGCTAGTCCTGCCAGGCTAGTGATGAATCTTGAAGAGTTTGAGGCCTACCCATGGGGGAGATTGGCGTTTAAGATCCTTATGGACTCTGTGAAGGCTAAGGATTTGACAAAATCTTACACCATTGATGAGTTTATTCAAGTACTCCAAGTCTGGATCTACTTTGCTCTGCCCGACTTTGCTGCGGAGTATGGAAAGCCCATACGAAACAAACCTTGTCCTCCTTTGTTGGCTTATAAAGGGCATAAAGGACAAAAATTTGTCAAAGAGGGTATCTGCACACAGGTATGTCTCAATATCTAACTTGATATGGTAGTGATTATTGTCTTAGTATCTAACTTGATATTCATTACTTCATGTAGACTCGTGTGGTGAACCTAGTGGTGAAGGAGCTTGGTGAATTGTTCCCTCAGTGGGACAATGATAACACCGATGTGGCATTTGAGAACCTCGTGAATCTCATCTGTGGTGGTGAACGTAAGATGAAGTGGGGCAAAGAGTGCTGGGCAGACATTGGTACTAAGCCGTGGACCAATCCAAAGGTCATCATTGGCAAGGAGGAATATCTTGAGCTTCCTTTCAAGGAAGAAAGAAGACCCTGGAAGAAACTTTCGTACTGAGGCTCGTACTGAGGCTCCTTCTGAAGTTCGTACTGAGGCTCCTTCTGTTTCGTGGAGTGGAGTTAAGAAAGAAGATCTTGAACAAAGTTTCAAGAACTTGACGAAAGTTATGACTGATGGGTTTGGGAAGTGCCTAAAGGAGATCAAGCTTCTTGTCGATAGGATTGAAGTTGTGGAGAAAAAGGTGGGAATCAACCACAATGAACTTCAACTCACAGTTTCAGAACCGGATAATACTACGCACGAACTAGGGGTTAGTACTGAAACCTCTCCCAATATCGAGGAATACTAAGAATAAGAAGTGAAAGTTGTATTTTGTAGGGATTTTGTTTCATTTGTTGATTGGGTGGATGATACATTTGTTTCATTTGTTGATTGGAACCTTTGGCTAAGTTAATTTTATGTGGATTGAACTCAAATTTGCAGAGTGAGAGTGTGAATGAGAAGAAATCAGGAAGTGTCAACAAAGACACTGACCAAAAACAAATGAGTAGCATCAATGCACCTCGGGTCCCGGAGATGGAAGATCCAAGTGTTGTCATTATGGACAAAACTGAGCCAACTAAATCAGACTCGGATAGGGCGGACGAGAGACGCCGGGTAAAGAAAAATGCTACCATGGCATTCCTCAGGGGAAAGAGTGAACGAGATAGGAAGCTTGTTGCATCACAGCAGTCTCCTTATAAGAGCAACAACACAGCCAAAGTGATTATGCCGAACAAGAAGGTTGGTCTTGGCTATGATCTGTTTGCTCCCCTTGACAAGAATAACAATAAGTTGCTTATTAAATTTTTGAAAATAGATCCGTAAGTACTAATCTCCCATAGAACATTAAGTTGTTGTTGTTGTTGTTGTTTGTTGATCAAGTTTTGTTGTTTTCATGACTCATAAAATAGCTTTTGATAAAAGACCACTGGGGCTAAGTCTGTGGTATTCCACCATCCAAACATCCCTAAAATGACTCTACGACTCGGTAAGATTTTTAAAGTTTACTTGTGGAAGTCTTATGGAAGTCTTATGGAAGTCTTCTGTAAGTCCTCCGGAAGACGTCTTCTGGAAGTCTTCTGTAAGTCTTCTGGAAGTCTTCCGGAGGACGTCTTCTGGAAATCTTCTGGAAATCTTCTGGAAGTCTTCTGTAAGTCTTCCGGAAGTCTTCAGGAAGTCTTCCGGAAGTCTTCAGGAAGTCTTCCGGAAGTCTTCAGGAAGTCTTCCAGAAGTCTTCCGGGGGAAGTCTTCTGGAAGTCTTCAGGAAGGTTTGGGGATCGGATGTGGATGACATTTATGCGCCAATGAACTTCAAGAATGATTACTGGATTGCTATTTGGGTGTCCATTCCAAACAGGCACATCACCATCTGGGACAGCATTATAAATCATATTAGACCTGCTCAACTCGCCGATTTAATGGAGCCTTTTGATGCTACCTTATCTGCTTGTTGAATGTGCTGCTTCTGTCGAATAGCGTGTGAAATACACACTAGAGCCATTCACATATGCGAGAGTGGCTGCCGGAGTACCTCAATGTCGTGCTGGTGATTGTGGTGTGTTCACCTTGAAATACATTGAGTGTCATGCTCTTGGAATGGAATCATTTCCTCTTGCCTTATCTGATATAAACGTCAAGAGCATTAGGGAGAAGATGGCTACTGACCTATTTAATGAGACCCCTGGCAACAATGGAGAAACCGATATTGAGGGTTTGGATCTCTATGATTGAACTAATCATTTGTAACTTGAACTAATCTTTTGTAAACTTGAACTAATATTTTGTACATAATTCTAATTCTAGTGAAGGAACTTATTCAAACACAATACATAAAACATAAGATAAGTTCATAAGACATAAGACATAAGATAAGTTCATAAGACATAAGACATAAGATATAAGTGCACAAGACTTCCAGAACACATCCTCCGGAAGACTTACAAAAGACATCCATACGACTTACCGAAAACTTACAGACGACTTACAGTCGACTTACAGAAGACTTTAAGAAGACACCCTCCGGAAGACTAACAGAAGACATCCAGACGACTTACCAAAGACTTACAGACGACTTACAGAAGACTTTAAGAAGACACCCTCCGGAAGACTTACAGAGGACATCCAGACGACTTACCGAAGACTTCAATAAGACACCCTCCAGAAGACTTACAGAGGATCCAGACGACTTACCGAAGACTTACTGAAGACTTACCGAAGGCTTACAGAAGACTTCAAGAAGACATCCTCCGAAAGACATACAGAGGACTTTCAAAAGACTTGCAGAATACTTACAGAAGACATCCTCCGGAATACTTACAGAAGATTAGTTCTCACTCTTTGGACAATTTGGACGTGTATGACCATGTTGTCTGCAATTTGAGCAACTATAATCCTTGTGTAGCTTCCGCGGTTTGTGTCCTCTCATCCTAGATAGCTCCAACCAAGATTGCCATCTTGATTTCTTTTGTCGCTCTAGACCACGCTTTACATCTGGAGGAAAACAAGTCAGAGACTCAACTTCTCCACCACAAGAATATATATTCTGTGAGTATCATGCATACAAATATTCCCTCGAGTATAGGGGGCACACAAGTGTTGCAATATGCCGATTAGCAAAGGTTCCAACTGCTATAACATGCGAGTAAGGTATTTTCTCGATTCCATAGACACCACAATCACACTTACTATGTTCCAAATCGACAACACAGTCACGTTTGCCACCTGCCACAAAGAATCGACTTCCATAATTGGTTGGACAGTCATCTTATCCGCTAACTCCTCATGAATCGCCAATAAGTATTCAACTCCCCGACTATGTTCAGTTGTGAGATTCAGAGCATCTTCTCACCTTTTCCAATACCACCTTCCCAACTTTTCCCTTATAATCTCCAAAAGAAACACTATGGGAAATCATCTTGCTCTCTTGAGAGCGGAGTTAATAGATTCAGCTATGTTGCTCGTTTTTATATTGTACATTTCTCCATGACAGTGAACCCGTGACCATAGTCTCACGTCCGCTTCCTCCAAATATGTTGCCAGTGCCGGGTTAGCATTCCTGATCTTGTCCATGTAGCGGTTAAAGTCGAAGAGTGTATGAGCATAAGCAGCGCCTTTAACCAAGTACAATAGATGCTTCCCTTTATACTTTTGGACAATGTTCTGTTGTAGGTGATAATAACATATTCCTCGGGTTGCCCAAGGGAACACCTTTTCACACGCGCTTTTAATGGCTCTATGCCGGTCGGAGACTATCATCAAAGCATGCTGATCAGATACACAACTCCTCAGTTGTGTGAAAAACCATTCCCAAGCATCATCATCTTCTATATCTACGATTCCAAAAGCCAAGGGAAATATCTGAAAATTACCATCTTGTGCAGCTGCAACTAACATAACACCTTCATAGTTCCCACTTAGGTGAGTCCCATCCACCACGATGACTATGGATGTTAACTTGGGTAAATACCCATGGGTTTACCCAAACCCATTAATAATGGGTTGGGTTTTTACCCACCTAAAATTAACTGGGTTAAATATGGGTATAAAATTTCAAACCCATATTTATGTTGGGTAAATACAAAAGGGTAATAGGGTACCCATGGGTTTTTCATTATATTATTATGTTTTTCACCATTTTAAATAAATTATATAAAAATTGTAAAAATTAGTTTTTTTCACTAAAACTGCAAAAACAAGTTTGCGTGCCAAAACCGTAAAAACAAGTTTTTCCACCAAAACCGCAAATACGAGTTTACTGCAAAAACTATTTTTTCCGTCAAAACCGCAAAAATGAGTTTTTCCTTCAAAACCGCAAAAATGAGTTTTTCCTCCAAAACCGCAAAAAATGATTTTTCCCGCCAAAACCGTAAAATGGGTTTTCTCGTCAAAACCGTAAAAACGAGTATTCCCGTCAAAACCGCAAAAACGAGTTTTCCCGCAAAAACCGTAAAAATGAGTTTTACCGCCTAAACAAGTTTTCCCCCCAAAACCGCAAATACGAGTTTCCTGCAAAAAAAAAATTTTACGTCAAAACAGCAAAAACGAGTTTTCCCGCCAAAACCGCAAAAATAAGTTTTCCCGCCTAAACCGCAAAAATGAGTTTTCCCGCCAAAACTGCAAAATGAGTTTTCACGTCAAAACTGCAAAAACGAGTTTTCCCGTCAAACCCGCAAAAACGAGTTTTCCCGTCAAAACGAGTTTTCCCGCTAAAACCGCAAAAATGAGTTACCGCCAAAACCACAAAACCGAGTTTTCCCGCCAAAACCGTAAAAATGAGTTATTCCTCTAAAACCGCAAAAATGAGTTTTCCCGCCAAAACCGCAAAATGAGTTTTTCCACCAAAACCGAAAAATGAGTTTTCCCGCCAAAACCGCCAAAATAAATTTTCCCGCAAAAAACCGCAAAAATGAATTTTCCCGCCAAAATCGCAAAATGAATTTTTCCGTCAAAACCGCAAAAAACGAGTTTTCGTGTCAAAACTACAAAATCTTGTTTAAATATTAAAGCTCATGTTAATGATATTAATATTCTATATGATATTTTTAGAATAAATAATATAGTAATTTGGGTACCCATGGGTAAACCTATATCCTACTGGGTTATTTTCTCGGTTTGAATTTCATCCTTGATGTTTTTGGGTTTTCGCGGGTTGGGTATAAACTGGGTTGGGTTATTTGTGGGTTGGGCTGAGCTGGGTTATTTTACCCTACATTAACATCCCTACCGATGACCCTTCTCTGATACTGAAAACCAGCAATAGAAGCTCCAAATGATATAAATAGATACTTAAATCTATTCTCAGCATCAAGTTCTATACTAGTCTTAAAACCCGGATTTACTAACGTGATTTGCTCTAAATATGAAGGCAGGCTCTCATACCCTTCTTCGGCTGATCCTCTTACCAATTTTTGAGCATGTAACAATGCTCTGTATGAAGTGGTGTAATCTAGAGTCATGCCAAACATGTTCCTCATTGCATCTTGGATATGCTTTGGATTTAACCCATCAATGATTCCAACGCGATCTATGAAAAGCTGACCAACATACTTCGCAGTAAAATGTTTCCGGTGAGCCCGTCGTTCAGACACAGAACATGTATGAGTCTTCACATACTTTGCTGCCCGAAACGTGTTTGTTCCATGTTTCACACTCGCTCTAAGCTTCCATTTGCACCCAGGAACACGACATTTTGCTACAAGTAGAGTTTTAGTGGTCTTGTATATTTTGAAGAAGAATTTATGCTTCACTGCTGTCAACCGCAACTCTGAAACCAATACCGCTTTAGTGATAAAGCTCTAGCTGACATAGATATTGGTGTCAACTATCCCATTCGAGCTTTCTCCTTCATTAGTATATGTCTCTTTGAATTCTTAAAACATATATCTTCTTCCTCTTCCTCTTCCTTTTCCTCTTCCTCTTCCTCTTCCTCATCCTTAACTCTTCCATACTCACTGTAATCTCCAAACTCATCATCCACTTCATCAACATACTTCTCCTCCTCATAATTTATATTTTGAGGCAAATTATCATCATTTTCCACTTCATTTTCATCTTCCCCTCCATTTTCTTCTTCTCCTTCAACAGCTAGGTTTCCTTGAGCGTTGGCATCATTAACATTCCTCATCCTGCCTCGGCTTGATACACAAAGACGTAGAACATGTGTTTTACTTATCTTGATCAAGTTCTGAACATGTCTATCACTTGTAACATGAGTAGGAGGAGTATCAGGAGCTATTTGTTGCATTAGTGCGTCTGGTAACAAGTAAGTTAAATCCACAACCTCAGCGTTCTTATCCAGGTTAAAATCTTCTACATCCATTTCAACAAGTTTATCATGTGTAGAACCATCACTCAAAAAGAACATTCTCGCTCCTTTGACATCATCAACCACAAAATCCCAAGAATTATCTTTCATCAACCATTCTCCGTAAACAACAGGTAACTGAAGCATCATCTGAAAAAATCATATTAAAACACATTAGCAAACACACAACATCATATTAAAAAAAAACTGAGAAGACTTCTTAAGTCTTCCGTAAGTCTTCTCACGAAAGACTTCTTAAGAAGTCTTCTACGTTTAGCTATGAACATTAATAAACATAAAAAGTTTGTAACCTCATAATTATCATCATTTTAGTTATGAATTTCACTCAGGAGCCCCAATACACATTAATTAACAAGAAAATATTAAAAATTCGTTTTGAGTTTTGAGAAAATTGAAGTTTAATAAAGATTGACGTAGAAGACTTCTTAAGAAGTCTACCCTGAAGAAAAATTCTAAAGAAGTCATCCCTAGAGAAGACTTCTAAAGAAGTCTTCCGTTTAGGTCATTTTTGCAATTGTAAATTTACGAAGGAAGACTTCTCTAGAAGTCTACTCTGTAGAAGACATATTGAGAAGTCTTCCTTTGTAAATATTGGCTTACTTTTGATTTTGAAAAATTCTCGAAATTCCCAGAGAAAACTTCCCTAGAAGTCTTCTCGGATAAACAGGTTGGTTTTGCAATTGACCGAAATTTGTCAGAAATTTGACTTTTGTAGAAGACTTCTCTAGAAGTCTTCCGGCGGAAGACTTCTAGGGAAGTCTTCTTTTTTATAACATGAAGTCTTCTCAGCGTCGCCAGAAGTCTGTCTGGGTTACTTTTGCAATTGAGAATTAATAGCAAAACATTAAATATTATTGAGAAGACTTCTCTAGAAGTCTTCCGACGGAAGACCTCTTAAGAAGTCTTCTCTCGTTACCAAATGTTTGATCAAAACCCGGAATAAAACTTGAGAAGACGTCTAGAGAAGTCTTCTCATTAATATTTAATGTTTTGCTATTAATTCTCAATTGCAAAAGTAACCCAGACAGACTTCTTGCGACGGTGAGAAGACTTCATGTTATAAAAAAGAAGACTTCTCTAGAAGTCTTCCGCCGGAAAACGTCTAGAGAAGTCTTCTACAGAAGTCAAATTTCTGACAAATTTTGGTCAATTGCAAAACCAACGTGTTTATCCGAGAAGACTGCTAGGGAAGTCTTCTCGGTTTTGCTTGTTTTTTTTTTGTAATCAAAGGAAAGTTAGAAGACTGCTGGGGAAGTCTTCTAGTCAAAACATGCAAAATGTCAATTGCAAAACTAACCTATGCATTGACCAGAAGACTTCTCTAGAAGTCGAGAAGTCTTCTTCGCGAACAGATCTGAAAAACAATATCGATTTCATACCTTGGACCGTCAGATGACTTGCTTAGGCTTCTCCAAACACACAGAACTTCAATACTCAAGCTACCAATCCGTTACTCTATGAACATTACAAAGTTTGGAATAAAAATTTTGGGTTTTTTGAATGAATTTTTAAGGAAAGTGAAAGACATGTGGTTTGAATGCACAACAAATGAGATAGTAAGAGACAAATTCGTTTTTTTTGTCATTAAGACCTTCAAATTGGTTCTTCATGGTAGTTGGGGGATTGATGACAATGGCAATATTGTAAATATTTGGTGAAGATAAGGATGATAGAGTAAAAGACTTATTTTAAAAAAAAAACAATGGTATTTTTGTGAATAACTCGAAAATTTAGGGTGAATAAGGCAAATAAAAGTTTCATAAAAATGGTGGGTTAGTTTTGCATTTGAGTTAGAATTTTGAGTCACTTTTGCAAAACACCCATTTTTTATCACAAAATAATCAAAATAAATTTTATTAAATTTTGTAAATATACAATTATATTTTTTAGATTAACTAATTTAGATTTAGGGTTTGCAGTTATAGGGTAGAGTTTTGGAAGTGATGTTTAAAATTAAAAAATGTTAAAATTGGAAAAAAAAATCTATATCGGTCATTTTTCTTTCTTAAAAGCTATTTTTGTAAAAAAAACTTTAAAAGTCTATTTTTAAAAAAATTATTCTTTCAGTAATTTAAAAAACTATTTTTCTTAGAAATAAAGTTTTGTATTCTTTCATTTTTATGTTTAAAGTTTAGACGTTTTTATAAAAACATTATAAAATGATATATTTATCAGATTGTCTTTACATCACTGAAAAAAATTCAAAAATTTGAGATCCATTTTTAGTTAGTTTATTACATAAATTATAAAAAAAATTAGGATGTTAAAAAGAACAACATGCATTTTTCTTCTATTTAATTAATTTTAAATTTTAATATATTTATATATTAATTTGATGAATTCATGTATATTATTAATAATTCAGATATTACTTACATATATGTTTACATTTAGATAGTTACTTTTATTATCACTTAATATATGTAGACAATGAAAGATCAAATTTTAATGTTTATTCGTTCTTACATATATTAGCATATGTATGTCTTTTTATCTTGTGTTAATTGATTTTCATATTTTCGGACCGTCTCTTATATCTATATCTACAAAAAAGAATTGAAAAATCAATATGTTAAGAAAAAAAATAAAATTGGACAAAAAATTTATGATAAACATTAGAGAAATGATTGTAAATTTTATGACAAACATAATGCATGCAGAACATAACACATACATTAAAATATTCTATAGTAATATTATTTTTAAATTTCAATGTATATTTTAGTTATATTAATTTTTTATATAATATTTAAATTTTAATTTTATTTATTAAAATAATTATTTTATAAGAATTTCTATTTTTATTTTTAAGTATTAACTTTTTTTGTCGTCGAGTATTAACTTTCATATTAATTTTTACCATTCTGTGAAATATAGAAATTCAATAAATTAGTTTGACTAGTAAAATTTGTATATGTTTTATACTCACTCCGTTTTTTTTATAATTGACGTTTTAGGGAAAAAATTTTGTTTCAAATTATTTGACGTTTTCAATTTTCTATATAAAATTTATTAGTAATTAATATTAGATGACCAATGATATAATAGCTTCTATTTTATTATTAGTTGAATTGTGGTTAGGTAAACAATTAATGATGTTTTTGTTTAGAAAATGATAAAAAATTAAATGTTTTTTAATTTACGTGAATAATCTTAAAACGTCAAATATAAAAAAACGGAGGGAATATTCTATCTGATCTGCACTATTTAGTTAATCTGTATCTTTTTAATCTCAGCCTTGTTCGAAAGCTGTGGGCGTCTTCTCTTTTTTTGAAAAAAAAAAATATTCAATCATCTTTGTCTATTTCTATTTAGTTAATCTGTATCTTTTTAATCTCAGCCTTGTTCGAAAGCTGTGGGCGTCTTCTCTTTTTTTGAAAAAAAAAAGATATTCAATCATCTTTGTCTTTTTTCTACGAAATAGCGTGCACTGTATAGTTTCTTTCCACTTTGTTTTTTGACTAGTGATGAATAGACATATTGTTGTCCCTATTATATATTTGTGTTAATTTAAGGTAGCTTTCGTTATAATTTGTGACCCTGTACAAAAATAGTAGAAGATTTAGAGCATTTATTAAAATCTACTTTTCGTTTAATCAAAGAGTAAAAATTGTGTCTTACTTCTATTTGTCGACAAAAGAATCTTCTATTATCTATTTATTTATTTTCCAAGAAGAGTATTATTTTAATTATATTAGAGAAATTATATTTTCCTCTATCTAAAGCTTATATTTCTACTTTAAAAATATTTTAGTACTTAAAATTTAAATTATGATTAAGAATATATATTTTCGTTATAATTTTCTTTTTAGTATTCATGTGTTTTACATAAGACTTTGTCTTGTAATATTAGATGAACTTGATTAAATATATAATACATTCTTTTAATATATCATAATTTTACGAAATTCTAACAAACAATAGATCGTGGAAATATTAAAAGAAATATATTGCAGATGCTTTTACAAAACTTGATCTTATGTAAATGTTTGCCGTTTTGTTTAACTTTGATAAGATGTTTGTAGTTTAACATTGATAATATGTAAAAATGTGTTTATGTTCGTTTCGAGTTTATTGTGCAAGCGATTGCACTGCGATCTACGACTAATTTTTTTTTTTTTTGGTTTGGGTGTCGCAGCCACAAGTTGTAAGTTGCAATTTTTTTATTTTAGTCGTTAATGTTTTAGTGGCACGAACAACGATTTGCAAGAAGTGACTGGTTGTAAATCACAGGTTGCAGATGCAAATGAACATAGTCAATATGTACTATGGCTAGTGATGAGCATGTTGTTGCCTCTATTCCGTTTAACCTTTCTTCAAGCTTTTCTAAGCAACGAAATTTAGTTTTATTATAGAGTTATTTTGATTCTTTTAATATTTCCTCGTATGCATACTGGGGACCCACATAGAGAGCTGCGAAAATACTAATAGACAAAGTAAACAGAAAACAATGATTACATGCACAAGCACGAGGAACAAATTTCCTTATCCTATACATATTTTTTGTCACCTTTATTAAAAGGTTTAAACCCCAACAATTAAACATTCTGAAAACTAAGAGCATTTCCAATTCATTGTTATTTTCACCTGTATAATAGTATTTAGAGGTTAAATTGTTTCAATTTACCTCTATTTTTTTCTATAATAGAGATCTCTACTTTTTTCCTCTATTTATAAAGGTAGAAATAGCATTCGGCTACTTTTTACTCTATATTTAAAGATTGTTATTTTATATAAATACATTGGAGTATATCTCACCTCTATTATAGAATTCTTCTATTTTAGAAGTGAAATAACAAAATACACTGGAGATAGTCTAATGTCATGTTTGGTTTGATAAATTCACCAACTAACAATTCTATGATCCACAAACCAAGTATATCGGCCCTAAGCTTGCAATATATTTATTTGGTCTATGAGTTCTGGACTCTAAAGATAAAGAATTAAGAAGGAATAACTCTTCGGGTTAGAAAACCGTATGTCTTTTTGAATTTAGAGTTAGAGATATTAATTTGGGCAATATAATCCATTCTACAACACACAAGATTCTAGACTTTTGGAACGGATTGCAAAGACATTATAGCGATGATCGAAGAACCCAAGCATGGCCGAATTTTTCGACAGAGTTAGGTGAAGTTGCGGTGCTACAAGATGATTTCAAGATTTCAAGATTTTCCACATACCAAAAGAGCTCAATTGGGGTGCAGATGGTTTGGCTATGATAGCTCGTTTCTTTTATTACAGTTGCTTAATGTTGGTTGTTCTATTCCGGTTTAGATCCTCAAGCATCTCAAATCTGAGTAGTATAATAACTTTTTGTTATAAAAAAATATCCAACAAACATACAAAGAAAAAATCTATGAAACTTAGCCAAACATAAAGGAGAAAAAACTAACAATAATACAAGAGAGACTCAACAAAGCTCATCCAATGACAGAAACCGAGAGAGGACACAACGATATCCAACTTTAAACACACGTGTACAGCCGCCATGCGAAGAGAATTCACACGTCGTCGAGAGATCAGTTTACCACTTTTTACACCGACTAGAAGCTCATCACCGATAAGTCTAGACGGCAGCCACCAGAAACACTAGAAAAAGGAGTATGGAATTCACCCGACCAATTGACAACACAATCAGAAAATTAGAGCGGACAAAACCCAACATACCATCACTTCATAGAAGAAAAGGATTCAACTGCATGCATCTATCAAAAATATCAGATACTCCAAATCCATAACAAATCATCTTTAATGATACAAATAAGAAAGTAGATGAACCGCCCTAATAAAAGAGAAGGTAAGAATTATCCATTTTGAAGGATCAAAACTCGACTGAAATAAGTAAATGAATAAAGATGCAAAGATTGGAGAAGAACATAAGGAAAGAAACAAAAAATGAAAAACGAGAAAGTCGAAGAAACTGGAGAGAAGCCGGCCGTCAACACCAGATGAGAAAGTGTGATGCCAGAGCCAAAAGTTGGCTAAGCGCGTTATGGGAGCTATCGTTTGTAAGAGTCCAAGCCCGATCATACGAGATCTATAACTCCAAACAATTCTGATGGTTTAACGTTAAAACACTTTCTCTCTTTCTCTCTCTCTCTCTCATAAATGAAAGAGAGAAGATATATATTTTTGTGCATTCTTATCTAAAGTGTATTTTTTTTTTATTAAAAATTTGTTAAGATCTATACGTATATAAAATACACATTTTTATAGAACATATCAAAGAGACTCCTTTATTATCTCTATAAATATGACCAGTATAAGTATTAAAAATTATGTATTACATAATTCATTATTTAAACTTATGAAAAATGTTCTTATAATTGGGTTGTGATTATTACTACTTAACAAGTGTTTTAATCTAAGGAAATTTGTTTTTTTGTAATATCCCTATTTCAAATATTTATTAATGGATTTCTTTTTTTTGATAAAAATATAAGAACTTATAACTTACAATAAAGTTTAAGATGGAAACATTTACATCTTAAATTTAAATGCAATTTTAAAATGAACTAAAAATTTCTTATAGATTTTTCATGTATGTCTAAAATTTTTCATCTAAGAGTTATCTCACTTTTTCATTTCTTATTTTTATTATAAGACACTTAACCAAAAAAATTCTGGTGAAAACTTGTATAATTATAAAATATAGCTAATTTATAATAGTTAAATTTGAAACCAGCTGATAAAAAAAATCAAGCCAAAACATTAATTACAAGTTCGTAACGAATGTTCTGCTCTGAGTACAATGAGGACGAGTTTTACTACTATACTTTATTTTATCACCTAATTTATTAAGAAGACAAAACAAAGTATAAAAAAGAAGAAAACGTTTAAAGAACAAGGTCCGAAAAACATACAACAAGGTCAAACTATAAAGTCTAAACAACAAAAACCCTCAAAAAAGAAAAAGATCTTATAGAGACGACACATAGTCACTTGTCAGACGCTAACGGTAGATGACCGCGTGGCAAAAGAGCAGACACATCCTTTGATTTACCGACTTCAAATTTGTGACTGAAAATTCTAACTAGAGATCCACCGGAACAAGATAATGAAGATTAAAATTTGGAAAATCCTAAATCCTCAAAACCAAAATTCTTTTGTTTTAAGGGGAAAGCATGTTATGTCCAAGGCCCATTAGAGTTAAGCCTAGGATTTTTTTTTACTTTTCTTATAAATAGAAATCTTTTCTCTCCCTTTTCTCCCATTCTGAAAACCATAACGAAACCATGCAGAGTTTTAGAGAGATCTGAAAACCCTAGCCTTCGAGATTCTTTTTTTCTTCTCTCTCTTTCACTCTCTCGGCCACTCTTACTCCCTTCACTCACGTCGTTTCTCTCTCCTCACTACTGCGAAGAAGTCGCCGCTCATCCCAAGACACCACCAAGATGTGCGCTTGGTCCTTGTTATTGTTCGTTGTGCTTCGTTCCTTATTTCTAGATCAGTCTCCAGATTTACAATCTAGGTGAGGTGGTCTCGAGACCGCTTTATTCTCTTAGTCTTTTATATTTTTTGATGCTGAATTAGGTTTTGGTTAATCTTGTTTTCTGTTAGGTTGACATATCATAATGGTTGTTGGATGCATATCTCATACTGCTTAAGAACACCCATACTATTAAAGGATTTAATGGACTAATTGTGTTGATGCAATATATTAATTGTTATATTAATGATTGTTGTAATTGTTGTTTATTGAATTGCGTGTGAGAGGGGGGGGGGGACAGAGGTTTACGAGCGGTTGGCAAAGGGGGACAATAGTGGAAAGTAGGATTCTAATGATTTGTAATGTGTTTATGCGTGTTTCATGATAAGTTTTCGTAAATATAATATTGTAATCTTATTTCATTGCTTGCGGCAAGGAAGTCCTCGTTCTGCACTGAGTTATATATTTTCTTATGCGGAGAGACTACTTTAGAAGCTATCTCACTGAAAATTCTATTTGCTCACCCCTCCCTTTATATTACATTGTGTGCATGACTGTAAGAAGAAGGGATGAATATTAGGGATGAATATGGTTGGGTTGGTCGACTTAAACATAAGGGAATATGTATGGATATCATGGAACCGATGGCGGCACACAATGGGTTTTCTTATGGCGTATACATGTATCTATAAACCCACACTCCCGAGCTTGAGAGAGGAAGCAGGTGTTATAATTTGATATGAAAGCCCGAGTTAAGATCCCTTAGTACTAACATGAGGGATCAGTTTTCACCTTTGCGAAATTCTTATTTCAGTTTGCAAAAACTTCTGAAATGTTTTGTAAACCACCAGCTATAGAACATGTGTATGCTTCTATGTATGGTTCTGATTGGATATGTTTAGTTGTATAATGTCTTCTTTAGCAGAGTCAACCTTGGAGATGATTGTATGCACCATGGACCGAAGGAAACTCGTGAGTATGCAAGTAAACTTATTTACGACAGAAATGACAATGTGAAACCATTCACTTACCCTTCTGAGGAAGCAGTAACGCACAAATTTTTGCTACCCCATTCCTAGAGATGCTCAGAACGGGTACATCAATTGTTACACCATCACCCGAAGCAGAGGTGACACCGGACAAGAGGAGACATGGCAGCCAAGGAAGCTGAATTTTGATCCTTTTTTTGGGTGTGAGAAGCCGTCGTCTGTTGAAGAGCCGCTAAGGAGGAGGCGGTGTAGTCTGTAGAAGACACTCATTGTGGATGGGTAACCCCAAAAGAAACTCTGACCATGCTAGTTTGGAACCTTAGTTCAGATTCTACATAGATCCCACACTGTCTAGGACCACACTGAGGAATTTCTGGATAATGACAAGAGGTGCAAGCTGAAGACTAGGAAGGAGTGGTGCCAATTTTACAAAGAGGAACTCCATTGGGAATTCAGGTAAATTGATTTGTATCTTGGAATCCTTGGAATATTCTTTGGTGAGGCGAATGGCAGGTCAAATAATGACATCTAAGAAATTGATCGCAAGATGAGCTGGAGCGTCTAGCTAAAGTTGCATGTGCTACCTGTTAGAATAGATGATATTTGAGGTGCGGATGATGAGGTTGAGGTGTTTGGTTGAGTGAAAACATATAATGAGTAGTAAAGATTAAGTGCAACCGAGAATTAAAGTATTTGAGAATATATATATATATATATATATTAAAATATTTCACTTGGGTAAAATTTGTTTTAAGAGATGCTTTAAATAGCCAAATGACAATATTGAACAAATACTAAACAAGGGAAATACTAAAAAACTAATATTGTATAGAAATAATGCGTCTAGATGTGGAGAAAGTGATTAAATGAGGAAGACACAATCTACTTGGGGTGATAGTGACATGTCATCCCTTCTTCTTATGCACCACATGTAATCTTCTTTGTTTCATTTCAAACCAACTCTTTTCATTTGAATTCAAACTAAGTTGCCTTATGTTTATAGAGATTAATAATTGTCACAAGGTCCTCCCCGACTCATTTTCTTGCCATACAAGCCACATTAGGTCAAGATTTATATAGATAACCTTCATCTTTCCTTGCAAGCCAAGTCTGGTCGATCTTGACTGTATCTTTAACAAGCTTGATTCTTCTCTTTATTTGTTCCTTCCAACACTACTGGTCATGGATCTGAGTTGGAACGCTCTTCTCCATTTCATAGTGGTTAGCTAAGATTATGAGTTCATTTTGTAGGAGTAGACACATGCTTTTCTTATTTTTCATTGTTGGATTTTTGTATTATTTCCTATTCTGAGGCTTTCTGCTGATTGAGTGGTTGCCTCGAGCTTTTACTAAAATTGTTGTAGTCCTACTCCTCATTTCATTTGTTAAATCAATTTTTTGTTGTAGAAATGTTCCTTGAAAAGTTTCTTTTTTTGTTTGAGTTCTATTATGGATATTGTTTGTGCCTTATGTTCTTTCTGGTTTTGGATGCTATGACTTCAAGTCTGAGGATTGGAGTTTGAGAAGAATTTTGATTGGGGGAGGGGAGGGGGGGAGAGAATTATAACATCCCAAAACTTAAGCTAAAATTTCCTTTGTTTTAAGAGAAATCACGTTAAGTTTAAGGCATGTTAGGATTAAGCCTATGGTTTCGTTTCCTTTTGTCATAAATAAAAGTTTCTCCTTTTCTTTTTCTTCCATTTGAAAAACCAAAATGAAGCCTTGCATAATTCTAGAAAAATCTGAAAATACTAGCTATCGAAGCTCTCTCTCTCGCATCATGTTGAATTAGGTTTTGGTTAGTTTGGCTGTAGTTAGGTTGATATATCATAATGGTTTTTAGGTTGTTAAATGTATATCACATACTGCAAAAGAACACACCTACTCTTAAATGACTTAGTAGACTAATTGTATTAGTACGAGGGATGGATTGTTATATTGGTTGATGTTTCTTGGTGATTGTTGTTTATGAATTATGTGTTGAACGATTAGGTTATTAGATGCGCGGAATTAAATTACGTGATAATATCGTATTTAAATTAAAGTTTAGTTTTACAAAAAAAATAAGTTTTGTTTATGTATTTATCTAATTTATTTTTGAGATTTGTATTTGTATTTGTGTACAGTTTCTTGATGTTATTTTTAGATGGTTATAGTTTTTGAACTTTAACATAAGTATGTTTGTAATATAAATAGTATTTAATATTTATAGAATCGTTTTTAATATTAAATCATATTTATTGTTGTTATTAAATATATGGACTTATATATTATTATAGTTTGCAGGGGATATCAAAGTTGTTGGTTAATTGTTATTTTCGGATGAGATGAATATTTAATCAGATTTGTTTGCTTTGGATTTTATTTATAATCAGTATTTTGAGAATCAGTGAACCGATTCGACTTGGTAGACCACAAAACCTGCTTATTACTTTCTTGAGGATCTCACAATTTTCTTGGTCTTTTGTGTTTTTTTTCCTTACCATACAGTATCATCTATATTGTTTTTCTTTGATCAATTTGCTTAGTATTAACACTTTGTTCTTATTAACAACCGTAGATGTAAGGAAGAAACAAAAAAAAATATTATCTTACAGAAACTTAGAATTTGAGAATATGAAAGGGTGATAGACAGCCGGTTTAGAGAAGATGGTGTAGAAAAATGATTATATTTCTAGGCGTTAAACGTGCTTTCCCTAAATAATAAATACATACTACAATAATCTATATTACTATATATGTCTCATAACATGTGCTATATAATATATATATAAGATTTATTGCTATACGTATATTACACTAAATGTCAATATTTAATTATTAATTGTGAATCCGGTTGAACCGGTTGGATTGGATTGACCCGTGATCTAAAAGTTTTCCCTGTTGATTTTTCAATCCAGTTTTAAAATATTGTTTATAATAGTACATCCATATGCCTTGCTCATAGACATAAAAATACATTTTATGGAATTTTACAATGTATGGAAATATTTCAATATTTAGAAATTGTTCTCCAAATATATTTTTGAATTTATAATTATATGATTACAAATCTGAAATGTAGATTAAAAATATGTATTTGAAAACATATATTGAGAAAAAAAAACAATTTTGAACATTAGAATTATTCATATAGTTAATAGTGATTTTTGAATAGTTAATTATATTTTAGAATCTCTGGAGCATATTTTGAATTTACTTAAAAAAATTGTTTTGGTTAAAATTATAAACATATATATATATATATATATATATATATATATATATATATATATATATATATATATATATATATATATATATATATGATGTATTGAAAACTTTGGACTATAGTCCAAAAGCTCAACACTTTTGAACTGAAAAATATTAATAAAAACCTGCAAAAAGACATAGTTATAATAGCTTTGTTTCGATAATTTTCATTTAAAAATATTTTTAAAAGTTTTTAGAAAGATTATGGTGTATATTGTTTTGCCTAGTTATGGTTATATAAATGTTACTTAAGTTAACCGGGCTTCGTAGCCTGGTGGTAAAGGAACCTCGGCTGAGGTGTCCGCCACCCGACTTCGAACCGCGGCCACCACATAATTTACATGCGGAGTTGGTGTGGCGTTCCAGACCACTTAGCGTAACCAGGGGCTCTTAAGTGGACGCTTAAAAATCCTGTCATGGCATGGGCTTAGGCCCGGTGGGCTAGTCGATCACGCTTAATGGTCGGATACTGGGTTATCAAAAAAAAATGTTACTTAAGTCACGTGAACAGATATAAAATGAAGAGTGACAAATGGGTTTGATTTAATATATGTAGTAAACATGGAAAAAATGGTTGTGCCTATCTAACAACATTTATTAATATGAAATAGTAAATTTTGGAAATAAATAATTGAATATAATATTTATCAATTGGTTAAAAAAAGAATAATAATCGTGTTTTAATAGAATAGATAGCTGATAAAAAAGAAATAATTATAACATTGCACAAAAAAAACAAATAACATTTGGCGCCAAAAAGCTTAATGGTCGTGTCACGTGATGTAAGTTTGCTCGATGACCACCAGACAAATCTAATATGTTTTCCGAAATCTTGGGGCCCCACTCTCAGATGTGCTGACTTTTTCTTTTATTTTGTCTTATTTCTTTTATATTTTAAAAACCTAATTCATTTTTTCCCATTCTATAAATCTCCACAGATTCATTCATCACTCCTCAACTAAACACTTCACAGTTTTCAGTTTCTATACGAAGGACACGTGGCGAGGAGAAGGATGAAAGAAAGTAGCCGAAAGCAAGGAGCGGCGTCGCCATGCGCGGCCTGCAAGCTTTTACGGCGGCGGTGCGCTCAAGATTGCGTGTTTTCGCCTTATTTTCCGGCGGATGAGCCTCAGAAATTCGCTAATGTTCATAGAGTATTCGGAGCTAGCAACGTCAACAAGATGCTTCAGGTTTTTGTTCTTCTTTTCATGATAATTTAAACATTATTAAGCGTACTTTGTTTAATTAGGATTCTTATTTCTCTGTTTAAATTTTATTTTGTATAAAGACATTTCTATCTTTTCCACAAAACTTTTATTTACAACTACTCCATTGTCCGAACCATCTATATTATTTTATTAAATTAAGGATTTAAAAGAAAATATGTGAATTACATTTCTTTAATTTGTTAAACTTTTACTTGTTAATGAAATTTGCAGTTGTCAGCCGATGTAGAATTCTACAACTTTGAACTTTTGTTAGCTGATATACAATTTAATAGCTATAAATTTTGTTAGCTAATGTTATTGATACGATCAACATTTGTTAGCTAGCTAATGTGTTCAGAGAGATTCTATACGCCTGAGTTTGCTAAAAATCTTGTGAAGCTGGTTAGTCTAATTGCTAACAAGATGTTTAAAAACTCAACAGGAGTTACCGATCCATCAGCGGGGAGACGCAGTGAGCAGCATGGTCTACGAGGCTAATGCAAGAGTGCGGGATCCTGTTTACGGTTGCGTAGGTGCCATTTCCTCCCTGCAGCAACAAATTGATGTGTTGCAAGGCCAACTAGCTCTGGCTCAAGCTGAAGTGGTGCACCTCCGTGTGCGCCATTCAACTAATTTTCCGGGCCATGGAATATGCCCGGATAGCCCGAGCAGCAGTGGCTCACCCTCCTCGAAGCAAGTGAGCCCACAGGACAACAAGGGCATATTTAGCCATATGGACATGGTGGATGAAGCCAGTTTGGGAGAGTCTATGTGGTCTTGCTAGTTTGATGTCCTTTTTTCTCTCTAATGCATTTCCTCTTCTTTTTTTCTTGGGAAATTTTCGGGATTATATATTTAATTAGTGGTAGGAAATGAAAATACTCTGTTTTAATTACAGAGTGAAACTATTAACATGATATAGACACATATATGTATACTAAGTACTATAAATCTACTATCTATATCTAAGTGGTACTTATTTGTATTTCGGGTATTTGGGATTTTGGACCAGGATCCACGAGGGTCATTTCTAGCCGAGGAGAGACTTCTATTGTAAACTTTTGTGAAATATATATTTATCTTAAGACTTCTATATATACGGACATGTTTTTTTTGCTTTTGCCAGTTTGTAGAACTCAATTGTTTAAGCCAGGGTTTAAAAACAGCGGTTATTTCTGGTATCATCAAATAATTTCGTAAAGTTAATAAAGTCAGAAGAGAAAACAAGAAAACTATAGAGAGGTCTTAGAAGAACTTTCGATAAAGTATAAGGTTGGTCCCAAATAAAGTGTAACACAATTAGGACATGACACATGAACATGGTAACCACTGATGCGTTAATGTTAGATCGAATTGATTTGAAATCGGCGTGAAGAATATGACCTTATCAAAAAATTTCATTAGATTAAATAATTTACAATTTTGATATAAACATTAAACTGTTCGTTCTATCTCTTCTTAAAAAATACACATTAGCTATAATTTCGTGTTATTTAATATCTAAACTATTAAAACTAAAGTACAAATTTGAAAGAATTTTTATTTCATCTATAATATTATGAGTCCATACCACCAGACTAAATTGTGTCTAACACTTATCAAACCAGTAACCTTTAAGCTAAAAATGGGAAAATCGCATAAAAAACTTTGAAAGTGGCACACAATGACATTTTAAACCTTGAACTTTTTCGACTATCACTTTAAACCTTCACAGTGACATTTGTATTACAAAAAACCTTCAACTTGGTTTACTTATTCATCAAGTAAAAAGTTAATATGTCTAACATGTAAAAGTGATGATGTGTAGATTTTTTCGAAAAAGAATAATTATTTAATTAATAAAATAAATAAAAAAATTAATGAAAATTCAGAAAATTAAATATAAAATCAGAAAACTAAAATAAACATTCAGAAAATAAAATAAAATTCATAAAATAAAAAATGAAGAAAATAAAATAAAATAAAATTTCAAAAATAAATTAGATTAAATTTAATACAGAAAATTAAATGAAAATTGAGAAATTAAAAGAAAATTAAATAAAAAGCACAAAATTCAAAAAAAAATTCCAAATAGTTTTTTTTTTAATTACATGATTTTTAAACAGATTTATCATTGTTGACAATAACAATTTCAATGATATCACTGATGATGATGATGATTTCTCACATAACCATTAACAATGACGTTTTTGACATATCTTTAACAATAATTTCCCACATCATCGTGAAAAATGATGGTAGATATGTCAATAACTATGTTTTCGATAACCATCATTTAAAACAATAGATATGTCAAGATTTTTTGAAATGATAGATTATGTCAAATTTTTTATTGATGATGTCGCAAACTATTGTTACAAA
The DNA here is from genome assembly GCA_905132885.1 of Moricandia moricandioides. NCBI lineage: Eukaryota > Viridiplantae > Streptophyta > Magnoliopsida > Brassicales > Brassicaceae > Moricandia > Moricandia moricandioides. Next base: position 8,880 of record CAJHQQ010003230.1, on the reverse strand, counting down.
TATGTCAATGATCAAACTATCGTTAGAGATATGTTAAAAACGTCACAGTTAATTGTCATCAGTGATATGTTTGAAATTGTTATTGTCACGATGATATGTTTTTTTTATTTAAAATAATTTTGTAATTTAAATAGAACATTATGATTTTTTATTTAATAATTTTGTGATTTTTTTCTTTAATTTTTTTCTTTAATTTTTTCTTTAATTTTCTATTTTTTTGTTTCATTTTCTGTATTTAAACTTAATCTTTTTGATTTTTTTGAAATATTTTTTATTTTTTTACTTTTCTAAATTTTTTTTTTTTGAATTTTTTTTTTTTTTTTTTAAATTTTGATTTATTTTTAATTAAATAATTATTATTTTTCTAAAATAACTGACACATCATCGTATTTACATGTTGTACATGTCACATTTTTGCTTGATGAACAAGTAAACCAAGTTGAAGGTTTTTTGTGATACAAATGATACTTTGAAGGTTTAAAGTGCTAGTCATAAAAGTTAAAGGTTTAAAATATCAGCGTGTGTCACTTTCAAGGTTTTTTATGCGATTTTCCCGTTTAAAAATTAACTAAACATTACACCTAAACCAATAATATAAACCACCGCCTATAACAACTATATAAATGGCAACAATTCAATAGATCGGTTAACTTAATTATTTACCAAACAAACACATGATGTTTAATATATACCATAAAATAATCATTAAGCAACACAAATCAAATTCATCACAAATCAATTAATATTTAGACAGTCCTCGAATTTGCACCAATTGTATATGCTATATTTTTAGGATTATGAATCCTTTTTTCATTAAATTTAAAAATAAACTACACATTCAAATATGTTTTTTTCTATTAATTAAAAATATAATAAAATTAAACAAAGGGAATTTAAGAATATTATATTAATAACCTTAATAAAATGTTGCTAAATAACAAAATTTTGAATGTTATACTAAACATATTTTCTTATTCCTACAATCATGGACATTCAAAATTCAATTCCTTTAAACCAAGAATTTGATACTTACTAATGAAATCTTCGTATTTTTTTTAGTCTCTTTCATATTCCTTAACTAATAAGCGAATAACTAACAATATATGATTACTGCTACTATTTTTAGTAACAAATCTGACTATTTTATCTTAACTAACCTTTTATGTTTATCTATTCAAAAATATGAAGAATGATAAATTATTTTCAAAATCATGAAATGAAAACGTTTTAACGCATATGTTCATGAAATGAAATCTATCTGTTTAAAAAGCCACAATAGCAAATTTGAAATTTAGAAACAACTTTTAAAAAAAACATATAATATACTAAATAAAATCCAAATGTATTGTTATTATATTTATTAAAAATAAAATGAATAAAATACTGTAACGCATAAGAACAAAAACAAAAACACATAACTTATAAAACTCAAAAACTAAACACATTAAACAAGACTAACTAATGCCAAAACTAAATAACGTATAAATCTATAACAAGAACAATTGAGTTGATTAATACTAAAAGTGTAACATCCCGAGTTGTGATATGTGGAAAGGCTTAAGAGAATTGATTTGGCTACTTATGTCACCAAAGTTGACTTACTTTTTCCGTCACACATCCATTTAGAACTCCAGGGTTAAGCGTGCTTATGCTGGAGTAGTGAAAGGATGGGTGACCTATCGGGAAGTGATTCGCGATACCGTGCGAGTGAGGCCAAAACACGGGGAAAGGTCGGGTGGTGATTGCAGGGACAGTAAACAATGATTTCGAGCCTTGAAAAAAAATAACACACCGACCGTTAGAACGGGATGGGGCCCACGGGCCGAGAGAGCGGGCGTGGGTGGCCCATTAGCTGTGAGCGGTCGGGGCGTTACAAGTGGTATCAGAGCTGGTTAGCCATCTCAGTTCTGACCTGAGAGGCGTCTTGAGACCTGTCAGGGGCGCAACGAGGGCGTTGCGTTCTTTGAGAGGGGGTGAATTGTAACATCCCGAGTTGTGATATGTGGAAAAGCTTAAGAGAATTGATTTGGCTACCTATGTCACCAAAGTTGACTTACTTTTTCTGTCACACATCCGTTTAGAACTCCAGGGTTAAGTGTGCTTATGCTCGAGTAGTGAAAGGATGGGTGACCTATCGGGAAGTGATTCGCGATACCGTGCAAGTGAGGCCAAAACACGGGGAAAGGTCGGGTGGTGATTGCAGGGACAGTAAACAATGATTTCGAGCCTTGAAAAAAAATAACACACCGACCGTTAGAACGGGATGGAGCCTACGGGCCGAGAGAACGGGCGTGGGTGGCCCATTAGCTGTGGGCGGTCGGGGCGTTACAAGAAGATTAAAAACATATTATACTAAAAAACAAAAATCAGCACGGGCATGTGGATTAAACTCTACTATTATTTAAAAGTACATACTGTATATAAGTGGGGAAGTCCTAGTTGATCCTGATAAAAATAAAATAATACTTAACCAACTAAACAAAGCTTATGTTATCAATGGTTGATATTTACTTGTAGATTGCTCACAGGAAAATGTTATCAAAGCTTCTAAATGAAAAACTTCCTTTTCAAGCAAGCAGCTTCACCACATAGAGCTGGCTGTTAAGCTTAGCCACATCAATGAGAGTTTTACTGCTCATGTTTACAGAATAGTGCAGCGTCAAGACTCGAATCAGCTCAACCGATATAAGTTGCTTCCAGAAAAGTTCTATGCATAGAGCAGGAGATCGAAGGTTTTTGTAGGAAAATAATTATATTCTTATTCCAAAACTTTTTATGAAAATAAACAACACAAAGTTCTTCTATAGAACTCTACCCTAATCATAGGCGACGAGTATGAGCTCAAACACTTGCTAGAAGAGCTCGCTTGAAAACACCCTGAAAGTCTATGCCAAACAAAATGAACATAAAACAGAAATTTAAAAAGACGTGACTTGAGAAACATCTATTGCTTATTTTTAGCTGTTACTTGACTGTTATAAATGATTTGAAATTCTAAAATTCGTCGGAAATTTTTGACGAATTTCCAACAAAATGTATAGCTGTTTTTCCCTTTTAAAAATACTGACAAAATTCCGAAAGATAGTGGTTTTCCGTCGGAATTTCCTCAAAAATCCATCGGAAATTTTTGACGAATTTCCAACATAATATATAGATGTTTTTCCCTTTTAAAAATATTGACAAAATTTCGACAGGCAGTGGTTTTCCGTCTGTATTTCCTCAGAAATCGGTCGGAAATATGTTCAAATTCATTACCATGCATAAATCACACTAATGTCTATATACAGGTTTCTTCTCATTTCCAATGTAGGATTCGTTTCTAAACAATTAACATTTAATCCTCCGAATCCAAATCAGAAGTTTTCAATATAGCAGAGACTGGAATAGTTAAGCAGAGACTGAGTACATACAATACAAAACACAAGAGAGAGAGAGAGGAAAATAGAAGCAAAACAAAGAGCAATTTAGATGTTTTGTTTTTTCTTTTTTTTCACTAGACATCCTTGGCAACGAGATCGCCATTAAGTAAAGCTCTATAAGCAGCAACGGGCCAAATGAAACCACGGAAGATGAGACGACTAGCCAATGGAACATCAATAATGATCTCTTTCATCGCTGGTTTCTTCTCATCACTGATGGCTATCAAGTAGCTTCTTCCGACCCACCCGATCCATCCAGCAATGTATAGGAAGAGAAGTCCTGGAGTTATGAACTCTCCCCAATGCCTCTGGTCTCCGTTCACTATCAAATGTGGCAGACCGTCCGCCCCGCAGAGAAGTCCATACTTGCCGTAGTTATCGAACCTATAAAAAAAACACAAACGGTTTTCAAGAAACCAAGTTTCAGTTACGAGCATGAGTGGTCCTGACCACAGCCAAATGAAACATTGGCCTAGCGCTCCCAAAGTTTTTTAAAAATTTTACATAGTGAAAGACCCTCAAATTTATAAAAAAATTTTGTTTTATAAAACTCTTCTTAAATTATTTAGGACCTCCCGACGGCTCTGGTTACGAGACCATAGAGGATACGAACCTGCGCTTGGTCTTCTCGATTTGAGCGTTAAGAGCAAGAGCAGGGGCACTTTCAGGAGCGTAGAGCTTGAGAGATGATTCGAGCTTCTTGATCTGTTGCTTCTCCCTCTTGGCGAACTGTTTCGACTCCTTGCAAGGGGTTAGGCCCGAGATATCAGCGACGGCTGGCATGGGAGCTGAGAGGAGGATGGAAGAGAGAGCCACCGCCGCGGAGAAAGCCTTCATGGACTGTGGTTGCTGCTGCGTCGCGGATTTGTCATCGGAGCAGACGAACCTCGCGGTGGATTTTGGTACGGATTGGGTGAGAGACTTGTTGAGGACGAGGTTGGTCGGGATGGTGAGCGACATGGCTCTTGGGATTTAGAAGTTCTTGCGGAGAGATGAGCTCTAAGATTGTGTAAGAGTTGGAGAAGACAAATAGATTGAGTTTAGATAAGAGAAGAGGTCTCGTGGTGATGATGTGGCGTTCTGTTAGTGGTGGATAAGTTACAAGTCATGGATAAGAGATTTTCCTGCTGATTTTGTATTTTTCTCATCTCACGTTTAAGATGTGTGGACTACACACGATTTATCTTTTTATCATTATTACATATACATTAAACAGTAAAATTATGCAGACAAATAGAGAAAAACCACAGGTAAAGATAGCTTAGTAAGCTCGAACTAAAACTCATAAACCACAAATTTATTATACTGTATAAAGTATCAGTTTTTGACAGTTATGTAGTTATTACCAATCAAATTCTTGATTTAAATTGACAAATGCATCTTTGGAGGTATTTTTCATCAATTTTACAAATGCCAGCTGAATTAGAAATCGTTCCACCATTTAGCCCGTTACAAATCAGACAATTCATATATGAATATATCTTTTGCAAATGACTTGTTTCAACTGTTACAAACATCTATTTACTAAGCTATCTTTTTTTTTGAACACTGAACATTTTTTTTTAAATATTATAAATTCATCCCGAAACGGGCATTAAGATTCGTTTACAAGACTCTACTCGAACAATACCCAAATCAAACTACTTCTAGCTAGCTTCGCTCGATTCATGTCCCGGCGAGTTCCGCTACTTCAAATTCATAATCATCGAGAATCAAAAAACCGTTCTCAACCATCAACGAATCCTATGGGAAGGAGAGCTTCACCTCGTTTCCTCTGATGACGATGACGGGTCTTCCCGTGTCGTTTCCGAAGTAGCTGGTTTTCGATGATCTTATCTAACTTGTAATCTTATCCTTCTATGAAGCGCGAGCAGACACAAAGCGAGAGGTCTGAGAAACCCTTACCTGAAGAGAAGCGCAAGACCAAACTATACACAAGCCAATGCCGCTCCAAACCTGCAAGAAACGGGTTGTAATCTCCCCTACTCCTTGACCTGAGGCCCCAAACCTGCACAAAAATGACACGCACACCACCACCAAAGTCCAAGCGAACCCAAGATGATGCTGGGAAGTGAGCGAGACCAAGCGCGGTACCGTGACGGTCAATGACTACCGAGGACCGCCACAACGCCTGAAGCCTTCGAGCACCGAGAAGCTAAAATATGTGCTGCTAAAACCATCTCTGGAACCGACAGAGATGGATTAAAACCAAACGAAAACAGAGGCACACTCTATAAGGCCGTCGCCTTCAGAGCAAACACAAACCAAGGAGACATGTAGAGGAAATCTGAAAGCGCTGAGGCATTACGAGAGGTCATCGTGGAGCCATAGACGACTACCTCTTGAATCCACTCACAAGACCATCACGAGCCACGACTGAGCGAGAGCACCATCACCGCCTGCATACTCATCACTCAAGACCCGTCACCATGGTAATGAAATCCACCGGCGCACGCTTTGACTAAGAATAGGAGAGACCGGCACCGTAAGAACAGAGAGTCACCCTCCCGAGCCGCTTGAAACCCTAAGGACCGAGGCAGAGAACCAACAAACACCAAGGAGAAGCAAGCCTTCCCTCCTCCACAAGCGAAGAAAAAAACCCGACTGCAACCACGAACCACCGCTCTTCCTCCGCCGCCGGAGCTGAATCTCCTCTTGAGCGGAGCAGATCCCGAAGCCAAACCCTAGCCCAGAAACTCGAGCATGTCGGAGGTGAACGAGATAGCCCGAGAGACAAAAAACAGGAAAACAAGAGAGAGCGAATGTGAAGCCTCCAGCGCCGTCACGAGACGTCACACGCCGGAGCAAGGCCGAGAGAGAAAAAAAGCTATCTTTACCTGAGATCAAAATAATATTGGAACTTAAGAACACCAACACTTCTTTTAAGTGCAGTTCACCCACTTTCGAAATTTATTAACTATCAAGATTTTGGTTCCGTTAAAATGGTATTCTGGTCTTTGCTGAAACAATCATACATCTAAATTCGAAATTATTATTGGCTGATTACACTATGTTATCAAATACTTGCAACCATACGGTCCACTTTCTTAATGACATCAAAAGCTCTCTAATTTACATAAGAAATATACACAAATCAAGAAAAGAACATATTCCCAAGAACACTATAATAAAAGAAAAGATACAGCAATTCACAATAAACCAAACAAAAGCTTATTCCAGTAGAGAGTGAGATGGAAACTCAGACGTTGTGTGAACTGTCGGGCTTGGTGCGAGGAGACAATGGCGGAGAGGAGGCGGCAGAGATGGTTGCACCGGGAGGTGGGGCAGGAGCACCGTACACCTGAGGATTTGTTTGAATCTCACGACGGCCGCGAGTTTTGCCGAGGAAATAGCAGCCGAATCCAAGAAGAAGACAAAAGAAAATCAGAGGAAGAGATATAACCACAACCAAACCCATTAGGATCTTGACAATTATTTTTCCACTTTCTTTCTCTGATTTGGATGTATTTTTCGGAGTCTTGGTTGTGTTATAAATATATGATTATGCAAGGAGGCTCTGGAAGAATCCGATTCTTTCCTCAACGTTACTGTCTTGTAAAGCTAACGTTCAAATATCAACGGTCACTTCTTGTGTAGGGACCCTATATGTTATTTCTTATGATATAATGATCATGGGTAGTTTGGAACTTATAAGATGAATACAATGAAAGATAACCAAATCCAAAAATATAATCACATGTAATTATGCATCATCCGATATTTAACAGATTATTGGTACATTGATTCCAAACCCACTGAAAGAGCAAAGCATCAAATTCAAATTGCATTCTCTTCTTTTTTTTTTTTAATAATAGAAAAGGAAAGAGATAGGCCTAGGCATTCGGGTATTTGAGTCGGGTCTTGTCGGGTCCGGGTCCTTCGGTTTTAGATATTTAGACCCAATAGAATAATTAGAATTTGTCGGTTTGGGTCATGTCGGATCCATGTCGGTTCGCGTCTTAGATATGAGATCCAATAGGGTAATTAAAATCTTTTCGGTTCGGATCCGGGTCGGGTCCTACCGGGTCAGACCCAAAAAATATCCGAAAACACACAACAAAAATCTGAAAATAGTTTAAATGCCCAAAATATCTAAAATTTTACCTAAAATTTGATCCGAAGACATGAAAAATACCCAAAATTTATTCGATTAATTGAATTATATTTTTTAAAATCTATAATTTTACATAAAAACCAAAACTATTCAAAAAAACAAAACTTTAAAAAATATCCTTAATACCAAATATATACTAAAATACCCATATATATTTAATATATACTAGAAATTTCGGGTATTTCGGATACCCTATCAGGTCTCAGGTTCGGGTTGGGTCGGGTCCAAGACCCGCGGGTCCTCCACAACAAGACCCAATGAGGTAAAATGACATTATCTGTATCCGACCCGAACCAGTTTTTTCGGGTCTCTTCCGGTTCAGGTTTTTGGGTCCGGGTAAAATGTCCAGCCCTAGAAAGAGAAAGCTATCTTCTAGAGCAAGAACCAGATGCAGAACAGAGCCTCCCTCAATGTTGTAGTCTTTCGCCGTCTTGTCATCAGCTAGCTGCTTTCCAGCGTAGATGAGCCTGCAAAAACAAAATACTAATGTGAATCGGTGTTATATATAAAAGCTTGCTATTTTGCTCTATAAGATAAAATGTAACAGCTTGCACACAGAGTATAATCAACTAAGGGCAAAAACAAAATAAAACACATTAGGTAGGAGACGCAAAAGGGCACCAGACATATTTTATATGTGTAATGTCACTAAAAACATGAAAAATCAAGTTGAATATTGCGATAAACCAGAAAAAAAAGTTTTCTACAATCAGTTTTGGCATGCTGCAAACAAGACAGATAATAATGAAGCAAGAAAAACATAGGAGCTACAAACAAGAGTTTGGTCAAAATAGAGAGATAGTGATACTGCAAAAGGAAGTAATAATTGGACCTTTGTTGGACAGGAGGGATGCCTTCTTTCTCCTCAACACGTTCCTGGATGCGATCAATGGTGTCGGTAGGTTCGATATCAATCTCGATTTATTTTCCAGTGAGAGTCTTGACCTTGATCATGGTGCCACCTCTAAGCCTCAAGACCAAGTGAAGAGTTGGACTCTTTCTGAATGTGGTAGTCCGCAAGGGTTCGACCATCTTCTAGTTGTTTACCCGCGAATATTAGCCTCTGTTGGTCCCCTGGTATTCCCGCCTTGTCCTGTTTTCAATTAATCTCACAAACCATTAGCTCATTCAAATCGAGAGAGGCTCATCCAAGAATCTTCAACTTTGATAATCTAAAATCCTAAAAGTCGTATATCCCTCGAAAGGAGTTCGGGTTCATCTATCGAATACGAGACCTGGATTTTGGATGACATTATCATTTTTTTTATAGAAAAAATAAATTTATAATTTATAATCTTTTTATAGCAAGCTTGTTTTTTTATTCCTAATCTTTATAGTACCGAATCT
>CAJHQQ010003229.1:0-48235 GCA_905132885.1 Moricandia moricandioides | reverse complement strand
ACCAATAATATTATACATTATATTTTATTATTGATAGAATTATAGTTAGAGATAAAGACCAAAATAGACCTAAAAAATTTTTGTCCCAAAAATAGCACCCAAAGAGAAAAATGACCAAATAGACTTTATTAAAGGATGTAAATATATATTTATATATTTGGGTTAACTAATCTAAATTTAGGGTTTAGAGTTATGGGGTGGGGGTTTTGGAGTTGAGGTTTAAAAATTAAAAAAATTGAAAATATTAAAATTTTCAAAATAAAAAGGTCTATTTTGATCATTTTTTTCTTTCAAGTGCTATTTTTTGTGACAAAAACTTCAAAAGGGCTATTTGAAGAGATTTGCCCTTATAGTTATTCAAATAATTAACAATAATTTTATTTAAGAAACATAAATAATTAAATACTTTTAAATTTATGTGTATAATTCTGGGACTACTTATAAAAATGAAGAGAGTACCACTCCAATTCAAATGAGTTATCAGTATACACATGAATCTCAAGACTACAAATTGAAGAGAGTTTTAAGAAGATGATGTCCTAATCATTATTTACAATGCAAGAGACGTGCACAATAAAAATTAAAAGAGACATTGAGAATGCATAAAAATTGACCATTGAACATTCTTAAAGAGTCATAAAAATATCATTTATTGATATGGAATTTTGAAGACGTGATTCTAACACCACACGAACATTCTCTGCTCCCGTGACGCAACAAATCGGCAACAACGACACAAATGATGAAAAGACTAAAAACGTTTTTACACGATTCAAAAGTTCAAACGATACTCAGTTAAGAATCAAGAATCAAGAACACAAGAACCAAGAACCGAATCTAGAACCCAACGATATTTTACAGACAGGAATTAAAACACACAAAGATTTTAACAGATAAATAATCAAGCAGGTGTAGTAGAGGTCCAGAAGATGTCTTTAAGAGCTGGTCTAAGAGCCGTACTACAAAAGTTATTGTACTCAAGAGTATCTCCATGATCTTTCTTCACCTCCACGACAACAAACGACGGAGCCACCGCGAATATCTCCGCCTCCACCCGCCAACTTCCCTTTCCGACCATTCTGTTTCCCTTCGATCCTCACTCTACACTCGCTCTTCCTCACATCAAACTTGTTCCCAAAACCTTCGCTGCCTCTTCAAGGCTCGAGATCACACTACTCGCTGGCCTAGAAGTCGCGAACCTCATCTCTCTCTTCTCCTCTTTCTTCTTCTCTTCGAACAACGGCGAGAGATCAAACCCTTCAGACAACGCGATGATATGAAACGCGTTTAGCGTCTCCGTCTCTTCTTTCGACTTGTGCACGGACATATCAAGATCCTCAGCTTCAGGTGTGGCCACTGGCTCGTTTCTTGATCTCGTTGAGGACTTCTTGAACCAGTGCGAGTCCATAACCTTATCGATAGTGATCCGGGTATTCGGGTTCGGATCCAGAAGCTTCGTCACTAGCCTCCTCGCATCGGATGAAAGCCATCCAGGACACTTGAAGTCTCCTCTGTATATCTTCCTATACATGTTCACGGAGATTATCATCCTGAAACGGTAAGTAACCAGCGAGGAGCACAAAGAGGATAACGCCGCAAGACCAGAGATCCGCCTTTGCTCCGTCGTATCCTTTCTTGAGTATAACCTCCGGCGCAACGTACGCCGGAGTTCCACAAGTCGTGTGGAGAAGCCCGTCTTGCTTCAAATGCTCAGTGAAAGCAGAGAGACCAAAGTCAGTAACCTTAAGGTTCCCTTCCTCGTCAGCAACAGATTCTCCGGCTTCAGATCTCGGTGATAAACCCCCCGGCTGTGACAGAAATCGACGGCGGAGATTAACTGCTGGAAGTACACGCGCGCCACGTCCTCGCGTAGCCTTCCTTTAGCGACTTTGGCGAATAGCTCTCCGCCTCGTACGAGCTCCATGGCGAAGTAGATCTTGGATTTGCTAGCCATCACCTCGTGAAGCTCCACGATGTTCGGATGCTTCACCATCCTCATCACTGAGATCTCTCTTTTGATCTGATCCACCATGCCGACCTTCACCACCTTCTCTTTTCCGACAACTTTCATCGCCACGCTTTTCCCAGTTGTCACGTTACGAGCGTGGTACACTTTAGCGAATGTTCCCGTGACCTAGAAGGCGACCTAGCTCAATAGCGTCCGTGGAGCAGCCCCGTGCTTACTCCACCGTCAGATCCGTTCTCTATCGGTTTTGCTCCGACCATATCTTTTTTTTATTACAACGATTATTGAAAGAAAAAAAATAAAAAAACAAAAATAAAGGTTTAAGCTTTCGATGTCTGGAGAATTCGAGAGTGTTAGAACTGGATCACCCGTCCTCGACGTGTTTCCGGTGGCAGTTCCTGCCGCCGACAGATCGGTTTAAACCGATCACACAGCTTAGTCTTCCTCGGCGATGTTCCGACCATCTCTCTGCATTCCCTTCAGAGGGTTTTTAACGCTTCTTTTTCTAAAAATCAGTATAAGAGATAAAGAGAGAGAGAAACAAAATCTGAGTGAAACACGAAACTCGTTGTACAGACAGAACCTTGTTTTTTCACCGGTTCAGACAGCCAAAAGAGTCGTGTTTATATAGGTCTTAATGACTGCGTAATTACGTAACTGCCCTTATTAGTAGTGATAACTACAACGTTTAATCTCCGTTCACTGACCGACAGGTGTCGAAGATACTTCTTTGTTGCAGCTACGGATTGTCAATTATTTGATAGTGATGATGACACGTGTCTTTAACTTACGGAGGCGATAGGGGTTTACTATTCTACCCTCTGTCTTTGTTAAGGTAAGACATTTCCTGGAAAGTTAATTACTCTTCTCGTTGACCGGCCTACCTTACCAGTTTGCATTGGCATGCATTTGCATCTAGACACTGCAATATGCTAATGGAGGGGAAATATCATAAATACATTAAATTTGATTTAGTTTTCTGTTTCTAATAAAGATCCAGAATTCATTTTAAAAGATATTGTTGATATATTAAGTGTCGTTTTAGAGATTTTTTTTTTTTTTGCAAACAAGTGTTGTTTTTTGAAATTTCGTTGTAAAATTTATTAACTTTATATCGTATTTATTTTTTTATTGGTTGGAATATAGTTTAAGTGTAGAGATTGTTGTATTTTTATATAAAAGATATGTAAAACTTAATTATTTTTTAATTTATTTGTAAAAAACTAAAGTGATATTTTTTTATGAAAGAGATGGAGCATGATGTAGGACCTGATCATTTTTCTATAAATTCCTACCACTTTTTCTTTAATTAAATTAATTTGTGTTTAGTCGTTTTCATTTGTTGTGGTCCTTGTGGACCAATAATGTGTTGATTCTAGGGTTTTCTACTTCTATCTCTTTCGTTTTTTTGTACACGGAGATAGTATACACAAACGTGAAGTTCTTTCCGGTAGTAATGCGGGGGAAACAATATTCCAAACGGTGTTATCGCAGAAAAAAATTGAGAATGTTTAGTCTTAAATACTGTCTGTATTAATGTGGATATTTGTTGGCAAAATAATCACGTATACGTATAAGGTACGTTTGTTTAGGAACACTAAAAACAAACCAATGAAAAGCTAATGCAACAGTTTGTATAAAGCATAACACGCATGATGAAATATTGGACAATTAAGATCTTTTACTAAGGAACTGTAAAGATCATATTAGTAACATATCAAGTATACTAATAACAAATGATTCCCAATGTCAATATACTTAGTGAGCATACATCGTGCATCAAAGCATTTCTTTACACCCACTCGACAGTTACGTTTCGCTAGTTTCAAAATTTACCAGCGATTTAACCAGAGCCGGAGGCTAAGCATAGTTGGGATTAATATAAAATCACGTTATGTCAGTCGCCACTGAGCAAGGAACCAATTTGGATTGGTTAGCACACAACAAGCAATTGGGAAGTCACGTATTTAACTTTGTATAGTTACATAAATGTATACAACATATTCCTATATATATTCTTTGAAAAACATATATAGGTATGTGTTTTGTACATGTCTATACACAAATGACCATATGATCTCTAATGTAAAATTTCATTTTTTTTTCTTTTAATAGGATAACTTGATAATAGATTAGATTTATTTCAATTTTATTTATTTTGGAATGGTAAATAGGATAATGAACATAACATAAAATATTATTTTATTTGGGGAATAAATTAATTTTTACTCTATTATGGAATAAAAATAGAGTGATATTGGAATTTTATTACTTAAAACTTCATTTTAAAATAAAATATAGAATGACGTTAGAGATGATCTCACGTACAAACTTGTGATATAATACTATCTAATTGTTTGTTGTTAGCATTTGTTATATTTCTTATGTTTTTTACATGTATTATATTTTGGTTTTAATTATAAGATAGTATTGACTTGATAATTGTTGATAAAATGGGAAACTATTACAAAAATGCTTAAATTAAGTTTATTTTGTTTTACAAATAGAAAAAATCGAATAATATGCATCTTATATGCGTCTGAGTTTGAGTGGTGATGCAGCAATACATCGACAACACATATCCAAAACTATGAGATAAATTTCTAAATCTATGGTACATTTTGAAGGATAAGGTCATTAGGGAAACTGAATTGCGATCCAAAACTTTGTGTTTTATCAGGGTTTTTTATAATTTTTCTTTATTTGTAACAGAAAAAATTATTGATAACTGCATTCAATGACCCAACAGGCCGCCACGATGCTATTTTCCTCCTTAGCCACCAGAAACAGTTGGGCGGCTCTCAGCGTCAGCGATACCAACCTTTACTCATGCGTGGACCGTCTTCCTCCTTAAATTATAGTCCATAATACGTATTAGTTTTTGAAAAATAATAAAAAAGTAGCGTTGCACTTCTACGTCATCTACCATCATACTTCCCAAACACAATTTTGTTTTTAAAAATGGAAATTGAACCTCTAGTGAACAAATAGAACACAATTTTGTTCTACCATCATATTTTACCAAAAACAAATCCTAGGTAGGGAACAGATCTGGGTACAGCTGGATAAAACAGTTTGCCTTGACTTCCAAAAATTTTGAAAAAAATTTACATAGATAAAAGATCCATAAATTATGAAATGTTTTTCTATAAAAAATTTTGAAAAAATGTTTTAGCTCTTAAAATCTCAGATTCGGCCCGGGCCATTGTATAGTTTTTTTGTAATGATGTTGTTTTGAACGTCGAAGCGGTGTAAGCGATATATATTTAGTGAAGCGGTTCCACTGATTACAGCCAATTAACTGCCTTCTAGCCAAACCCCATTACTACAAAACAATGTGTGACTTAAGCAGTTGTAGGCCTTAGTTAAATATCTAACAAATTAGTTTGTTAATAAGCAGCTTGCTTGCGCATATTCACGTTCACGATACTCGTTCATCGCCTTCTGTTCTGCCTCCTCTGTCGCTTCCTTAATAATTTATCTGAGAAAACTGAGATATACTACAAAACTATACTATTATTGCTGACATGCATGGGAACATAACCACCTTCAATATAATTTGATGTTATTGAACCGCCAGTAGCGCATTGAATAGTGCCAATATGGTTTGTTTGTTTGTTTAGTAATATCTTGTATCATTTATAATTGGATGTCAAATAAACAAATGAAGCCGTATAAATCAAATTAAAATTAAGAGAATGATTGGAAAGACCAAAATATCAGTTTCCTTGCAAAATTAACTTTTCATGTTTTGTATCATACTTAAATCAATCTTGAGTTTGAACACTCAAACAATAAATATTGAGTTGGTTTTCTAGAATATAGAATTTACACATTTTTGAATGATCCAAATATAGCCAAGAAAATAAGAATCTTAATTCATCATTGATATTAATTAATCATAACGTTGCTTGATGGTTTTAGACGAACTAACACCGTTGATGTCAAGTCCTAATTGTCTACTATACATTATTGGCTACTGTAACCATTAATTAAATTTAATCTTTAAATAATGCAGGTCTCAACATGTTTAGCAAAGGCATATACCCTGGTATATTTTTATGCATAATTAAAATTCGAATTTGGTAAGTTTATGTTAATTAACAAGTAATGTTTCAATATAAATAACTATATGAGTGAGTTTTATTGGTTAAAAGTATACAACAGTGGAAATATTTGAATACTAACCTAAACCCATATGATAAATCCATAAACACTATACCACAAAACTATCATTTTTTACTGCAAACATTCTTAAAACAAATTTTGAAATACTAATTCAGGGTCTTGGAATTGTAGAGCTTTCCGATCGTACCTACTAACATGAAAGAGCAAAATGAGCATCATCTCCCGTTATACTAGATCCAAAATTTTAAAAGTCTTCATGATGAACTGTACTGTACATATATTTATCGATGCATATTCAATGGAAAGAGATGGACCTTTCGAATATAACCAATAAAAGCAATAATAAATCAATGTTCATTGATAAAAAAAAAACTAATGTTCAAATTTGGAAGAAAGAGAGTTTTCATAGCAACGACCCAAGATTATTACTGCACCAATATGATATTCTCAATTTATAAGATGCGCCCAACATCGATAAATCAATGCATGTTAGCATCATTGTTCCATCTTACGTTGCGAATAAGCACCCGTCTTGGCTTGTCGACTGCTTCGTGAATTGAAGCCGCTTTCTCTAATAGTTCGATGTCAATATTTTCTATAGACTCTGTTTGGTCTGTAATTTTTTTTGCTTCCTTACTGAGCAGGAAGCATTGGAGCAATTTTTCGTTGTGTTGGTTGCTTGTATGGATATTTTAAATGCTAAAGAAATTCAGATAAAAAAAAAGAATACTACCCATCATGCATTGTACTTCTGCATCATGTCGTCTGATAATAAATCCCTTTTGGTGTTATGTTCTGATAGAAGTTAATGCTTCTACTGGAGTTGTTAGGATACCGTATGAATTTGTATGAACTTGTATAAGTTTAGCTTGGTGTTTGGGTGCGGGTAAAAGAGCTCATAGAACTAATCATCAAAACAAAATGAAACGAGATCATATGGGTTTCTAGTCATTATCTTGCTGGTGCAACAATGTCTAGTTGTTATCTGTATAGATTTATGACTATTAAACCTAAATAATCATGTAATTAGTTTGAAATTATTGCATGTTCTCGTGCTAGTTCAACAGGAATAAAAGAGACGAAGGTAATCACAAAGAAACAAAAGATAGGCAGGCGTTTGCTGGTTCCGGTTCTATTACATGATGACGCACGCATGGGACCCATAGGATATTCTGTCTCTCACTTTCGTAGGCGGTGTCTTGTCTTTTTGTAACCATGGTGGGGCCCATCCCGTCTCCAACATGTATCAAGTAGTATAACATTAATTGCATATGGTGTAATACTGTCATTAAGATACATTTGAACTCTAATCAGACATAATTAACAATATTTCTGGTCGTATTTTGCTTTGCGATGATGTATTCAAAGGTGAGATGATAACGATGGAACTAACTAACTTTTAATAAAATGAGAACGTGCTTCCTGTAACATAGTAAAAAAATTGCTTAGCTTCAAACAAATCAACTAACAACACATGTTTTCTTGATTAATCTGATTTCATTTATATTCTGTAAACATTGTTATATGAAAATTTCAGTCAATTTCAGGAGCTGCTTAAAACAGTTACAATATATTTCCCAGACTATTATTTTGAAATTATTGGACTGTCAAGTCCCACCAAAAGATTGATCAAAACATGCCAATGCCAAGTTACAGTTTCCTTGATTAATGTTTCGCAAAAAAAAAAAAAAAAATCAAAATTAGTAATGAGACAAGCCAACTAATTTACTAAACTGAATCTTTTTTTTATCTTATAGCACTAAATGTATAAAATGACCGGGTGATTGTGGTCGAGTGGTAAGGAGACGGGACTGGGACGCCAACACGTTTCAGGTTCGATCACCTGCTGCGCGAAACTAAGTCACAATTATCCTGGTCACCTTACACGGATATGGGCCCATGCTTTAGGGCCCATTTGAATACCCGGAGAGAGGGTCTATCCGTGGGCTGCACCTCCCCTTGGGGATTAGTCTGGGCCTCTCCATGGGCCTGGGATACCCCCAGGTTAATCAAAAAAAAAAAAAAAAAAAAAAAAACTATTTTAACGAAATCTGCAATTTCATAGTCTGTAACTTGTATTACATAATCTATACTTTAAAAGATGGTAAATATATCAAGTGAGGAAAGTAAAATTATTTATATATACACATATATATCTCACAAACTCATTACAGTTTGTTAGTAATTTTGTAATGAATCATTATATTGTAATCATCATTGTCCTTGGATCCTTTGGTCGTGGAGAGCCAGCAAAAAATGAACACGTGTGACACAATATAGCATGGCAATGCCATCAATAACATGTACTCTACATGCAACATTACTTGCAATATAAATGATCAATAATTTATACAAAAGGTTATTAATTTATTTCATTTTCAAACCATTATTATCATCAACTTACAGTTATCTTGTCTATGCTACAATTCCATTTTTCTCTTGTGACAAACAAAGATTATTAGTTTATTTCATTTTCAAACTATTATTATTATCAACTTACAGTTATATTGTCTATGCTACAATTCCATTTTTCTCTTATGACAAACTAAGACGTTTCCACTGTCACAGACAATGACAACCCGTAGAAATAGAGCTGAACATTTTATGAAATTCTGATTGGATTTGTTATTTGTTTTCATTTAATCTGAAAAAGTGAGATATTTTTAATTTTTAGACAAATATATTAAAAATAAATATCTGTTAAACACATAGCAAATACTAAAAAAAATTTCTCTCTTATGCTCCAAATTTTATACAAATATATGTATATTTACGATTAAATATAGAGTTTTAAATGCATAATTATATATAATTATTATTTTAATATATATATATATATGTATGTATATTTATAAAATTACTTGTAAAATATTAAATTACGAAAGGAATATAACATCTTTATAAAACTTCAATTTGCCTAAATTTTATCTTTTATAAAAATAATCAATTTGAAAATTTTATGGAACATATAATTTCCTTATTTTTTTACTTTTATTTTATATTATGTAAACTATATATTTTGAAAATGAACTTATAGATTTATTTATATTGAATAAAGTAGATAAAATATTAATAAGTATTCCAGATATTTAGATTTTTTGGATATCTATTTTTCAGATATTTGTATTTCTTGAAATAAAGTAAAAAATAGATATACGTAAAATACGAAAAATTATAAATATTGAAAATGATGGTATTATTCGTTATGTACCCATTTTACATAGAAGTTAAATATAACTAATGCAATGGTTTGATTCGTATAGTTATTGTCAAATTATTCTGAAAACGATTTGATTAATTACATTTCCTGAGATGATATTACATCCCGTTTGACTTTTGACTTTTAATATATTAAAAACTGTTTCGACATCAAAGTTTAGCAGACTGAAATTTAGTGTCTAATGGAGATAAGTTTGGTATATATATAAAATTTATGGTTGAACATTTACATGCTGGAGTTAAAACACATACATCAAGTTGTTTGTTAGGGTTTACTTTATTATTAGCATTTCGTAATCATTTGCAGGTTTGCAATGTGCATATATATAATGTAAATAATATTTCTTTATAATTTTAAATTATATGCTAAATAAAATATAATAATTTTTAAAAAACCATAAAGAAAATGTTCGTATTAACATGTGCTACTCTGTGCATACATATGATATGAATCATGATGCATGCCTTTCACTCAATTTTGGGTTGAACTGGTTTCGTTTATTTCAGTTCTTTACCGACTTTAATTAGAAAGAAAATGCCGAATCATGGATGGAGTTTTGTATTGAGGTGGCAAAGTTTTTTTTTCAAAGTTTTATTTTATCAAACTTATGGTGGACGAAGTTAGAGAGAAACTGATTGATTGAAATGGGAATAACATCGGTAACTAGCGGACAAGTGGGATTCACATGGAAGCTCTGCATAATCAATAATGGTGTGTGTTTGGTTCTAAATACAATATTTTTATATAGATCACTGATTGTGATATGACATCAAACAAACGAAAATGATTTCTAACAAACTTAACTAACGATAGTAAGCCGGTTAAAACTTATAAAGTTACTGCATGCTAGGGGAATATGCGAACCTCACACGGACAAATTTGACAACATTACCATAGGGGTAAAAAAAATCTTCAGGCCAAATATTGTTCTTGTGGCTGCCTAAGTACGAAACTAATCTTATCACATTAGGGGCTAAACACATGGTTTTGATCACATCTTAGAGGAAGCTTTCGTGCATTAAGGGGTTGACTGGTTTTTTCGCTACCACCCGCAAACGCAGCTTTTGCGGTTGGTAGCGGTTATTGGTGTTTTGTAACAATCATACAAAACGCAATAAATCGCTTCAAACCGCTATAAACCTCTAAAATTCAAAAGCTAGTTCCAGCTAGCGTTTGCGGTTGCGGGTGGTTGCGGGAGGGTAAATATTTTTTTCAAAAAAACTAATAATAAAAAAATAAAAATAATCAATTAAAATTTTAAATTAAATAATAAAATACCAAAATATATACATTATATTGTAATTTATATTATAAAACTTTGAAGAAAAATATTTCTATAATTTTAAAATAATTTAATAGTATAATTTTATAAATAGAATTTTTATATTTATTATAATAATATGATTTTTAATATTATTATAATTATATAAAATATAAATATTGTTAATTTATTATCTAACCACTGCTGCATTTAGTAGTTAACCAGTCATAAATATCCTGCAAACGCAACAATTTTTAACCGCTTTACCAATCGTCCAAATCTCTTAATAACACATAAAACCGCAACCGTCCGCATCCGCAAACACCCGCAGTCGCAAACGCAACCGCTGTGGTTACACCAAGTGTATGATGGTTATCAAGTCTGGTTCAAGGAAATTATGGGCCCTTAGGCAAAATATTTTTTAATTTCTTTTTACATATATTTATGGATAATTTAAAAATTTGGGCTTTATCTTTAATTTTTACAAAAAAAAATTGAACCCTTTTTAAACACTATTTATGCAAAAACTAGTCTATTTTTGCATAACCTTACCTATTGACATAGAGTTGAGAAACATCATTTCATCTAGGAGACAGAGCAAGCTCTTCACTTCGATACTGGCCTTGTGGCTGAGATAACCTTTTTCATGTGGGTTAATGACATTGAGTTATCTTGTTTTTCTTATTTCCTTTTTTTTTCCAAGATGGTTCAGACTTAAGATCTTCTTGTAAAATATTTTCTTCATTTATATCATATTTAGAATTTATCAAAACTTTTTTACATAATTGACGAAAAATATATAAATATATAATATGGGCCGGATGGTTATGTGAATGAATCGGCCCAGCTTCACATGTGTTGCAAGTCTGATTCAACTATTGTATATTGTTTCTAAACTTAGTTGGGCTCAGCCCATAATATTTACAAAGCCCAATTCTCTTAACTCTCAAGTCTCGAGTAATTAATTAGTGGGTTATGTCTTTCGTAAATTGAGTTGAACTCACAATGAAAGCCCATAATAATCCAACTACAAACTTTATTTTTAATCATCAAATCGAACTACAAACTTAATATATTGTTTTGTAACTCGAACTACGTCTGAATTGCTATGAAAATACCAAAATTTTTGCTTTTAAAATGATATTGCCAATTTTAAACGGCTAAACCACCATTATTCCAGTTTATACTCTTTCCTATATAATTAACAAAAATAACAATACTATTTGACAAAACAAATATTTTTTTGTTGTATATTTATTTTTGAACAAGAAATTTGTTATATAGATAGATATGCACGTATCACCCGTAACGCATGTTTTCTATAAAGCTCCAAAGAAATTAGTGATCCAAACAACTCGTCATTTTTAATGACATACGTTTGGAATACCAATTTTTGGAATTATCGTTTTAGATTAATCAATTATCTTAACTATTCAAAAAACATTTATATATTTTTCGTTAATTATGCAAAAATGGTTTCTGAAAAACAAAACAAAAACCCAAGTTAAATTGTGGAAGTCACTTGTGCTCTGAGGTTGAAGAGGTGACGGCTCTTCACAGCCATTCAAATCCCATTGGCTTCATCTTCTTCCCAATACCATCCATGGCTTCCAGAATTGCTGATTCTCTCATCGCCTTCACGGTAAAAAGTCTTCACCTTTCACATTCTTCTCTATTGCCCATCACTACTACTTGAGTTTCCCATCATCAGTTTTGTTTCTTTGCTATTGGATTCTCAGGGCCCACAACACTGTCTTCCTAGGCTTCCTAAGTTTGCTTCTGCTCGTCTTTCTCCTGGTACTCCTCGAAAACCTGTTTTTGCTCTGCAAAGTTCTTGTCTTTTTTATATGAATGCAGAGAGAGAGCTAATGTAATAAACTGTTCTGTTGTGATTGGGAGCAGGTGTGTATGCTATAAGACCGATTGATCTTCTGTTAAAAGGAACCACACATAGAAGAAGAACATTCCTTGTTCCTGCAAAGACAAGGACTGGATGTATCAAAGCGGTTGCTGTTCCTGTCGCAACGCCATCAGCTGATAGTGCAGAAGAGAGGGAACAGTTAGCAGAAAGCTATGGATTCAAACAAATTGGAGAAGATCTTCCTGATAACATCACCTTGAAAGATATCATGGATACTCTTCCCAAAGAGGTATATATAGCTTGGTCAGTAAGCGTGTTGTGCGTGATTGATACTAAACTTCTTCTTCTTTAGGTGTTTGAGATTGATGATGTGAAAGCTTGGAAGTCTGTGTTGATATCTGTGACTTCCTACGCTTTGGGACTCTCATGATTGCAAAAGCTCCTTGGTATCTGCTTCCCTTCGCTTGGGCATGGACAGGAACTGCTGTTACAGGGGTAAAGTTCTCATCCGCTGTCTCTTCTCTATGTCGCCTTGTTACTTACTTACTTACTGTTTTCTAAGTGCATTGTTTCTTCTAGTTCTTTGTGATAGGTCATGATTGTGCTCATAAATCATTTTCAAAGAACAAATTGGTTGAAGACATTGTGGGTACTCTAGCCTTCCTATCTCTTGTATACCCGTATGAGCCATGGAGGTTTAAGCACGACCGTCACCACGCCAAAACCAACATGTAACTCTTACTTACTTACCTGGACTGTTAAAGGTATTCACAATAGGATAGCGTCTTGACTTTGTTTCTCTATAGGTTAGTTCATGACACAGCTTGGCAACCAGTTCCTCCAGAGGAGTTTGATTCATCTCCTGTTCTGCGAAAGGCAATCATTTTTGGATATGGTCCAATAAGGCCTTGGTTGTCCATAGCTCACTGGTATATATATATGCACCAAGCTATTACTCTTTACCCAGTGATAAGTTCTTTTCTCTACATACCTTTTTAGTTAATGATATTAAGTGTTCAAACAGGGTGAACTGGCACTTCAATCTGAGAAAGTTCAGACCGAGTGAAGTGAATAGGGTGAAGATAAGTCTAGCTTGTGTTTTCGCCTTCATGGCTGTTGGGTGGCCACTGATCATATACAAAGTTGGTATATTGGGATGGGTAAAGTTCTGGCTGATGCCGTGGTTGGGCTATCACTTTTGGGTAAATGCTTCTATCTTTTCGTTTAATAGAGCATCAGAAGCCACAATGGTTACACATTTATTGTTTCTTCTAAAGATGAGCACGTTCACGAT
Organism: Moricandia moricandioides; assembly: GCA_905132885.1. Classification (NCBI taxonomy): domain Eukaryota; kingdom Viridiplantae; phylum Streptophyta; class Magnoliopsida; order Brassicales; family Brassicaceae; genus Moricandia; species Moricandia moricandioides. The sequence continues at coordinate 34,505 of CAJHQQ010003229.1, read as the reverse complement.
GGTTCATCATACGGCTCCACACATTCCTTTCAAGCCTGCTGATGAGTGGAACGCGGCTCAGGCCCAGCTTAATGGAACTGTTCATTGTGATTACCCTAGTTGGTAATGCATCTCCACCTGCTAAGTTGGTATTCTCTGAGTTTTGAGAGTTCCTGTTTGATTTTCATATCAATCCTTGTTTCAACGTTGTGACAGGATTGAGATTCTCTGCCATGATATCAACGTACACATCCCGCATCACATTAGCCCAAGGATACCAAGCTACAATCTCCGTGCGGCTCATCAGTCTATACAAGAGAACTGGGGAAAGGTAATAGCCACTTTCTTGTCACGTAAACCTTTATGAGTTTATATGACACTGAAAGAAGATTTGAGGTTTGTTTTGTTGCAGTATACAAACTTGGCAACATGGAACTGGCGCTTGATGAAGACGATAATGACTGTGTGCCATGTCTATGATAAAGAGGAGAACTACATTCCTTTTGACCGGTTAGCCCCTGAAGAATCTCAGCCAATAACATTCCTCAAGAAAGCAATGCCTGACTACGCAGCCTGATTCATGGCAGCCTTTGTATTAGTCTTTTTTGAAATCGCCAATGATATTCACTAGCTTGTAAGCATTTGGAGCGATAAGCTTCTCCAACGTTTTTATACACTGCATCTTATAACCTTATCAAAAAAGAGAAAACTGGCTATGCATTTGCAATTTTATGATCACTTTCTTAGCTTGAAGAAGTCAGCCTAAAGAGATGCATATCATTTTTATTCTCCTGAATATTGATATCTTTGCTATTCTCTAACAAACCTACAACATAAAATGCAATAATAGACAAAGCAAAGGTAAGATAAAAACTGTAAATCATCAGATGATCGTTATAATGATTATTATGTTATTGATTTTTATGATTTTAAAAATAATAATATATACTGCAACTTATACATCAAAACATACCAATCAATAACTTTTTTTTTAAAATATATATATTTTTACAGCAAACTCACTACATAAATCTACAATTTCTACCAAATAGTTTTTACTACGACATACATCAAATTATAACTTTTATTGTAATTCAATTCTAATTCAACATGTCACCAACGAGAGTCTAGAAGTAGGCATAATTCAGACGTCAAATCAAGTATGGTGTAGGTTATATCGAGTTCGGTTTTTGGGTGTGAAATTTAATTTCATTCAATTTTTGTAAAAATTTATGTATAGATTTGGTTCGTCTTTTTGAATTCGGTTCAAGTGAGATTGTAAACTTGGTTACATTTTGAAATTCAGATTTAATTCGAATTCAGGTTTTGATTAATTAAATAACTATTTATGACTCAAAATGTACATACTTTGTTCACAAACTTAACTAAGTCTAAACAAATTACGTTAACAAAAATTTTGTGGCATAATTCACAGATGGTTGTTGAAAATAAAAAAAATATAAACAAGTTAAAAACTAACAATTAAGAATTCTAAAACATACTTATTCATAAAGAATATTCAATCGCATCACGACATAAAAAAACTTTAATGTTTGACGAAATACAAATTGATTTCAGGATTACGTATTTAAGAAGACTAATGGAAAACAAAGGTGTGATGTTTACTGATCTACAACTCATTGCTAGAGAAGATCCTATGAGATAGGTGAGAACACATATGCTTTTGATCCACTGTTTTTTCCACCAAGATTTTGCATCTGCTATGATCAAGCTTTCTAGTTATCGTGTATTGACCGGTTCCACATGTCTCCAAACCTGGAAAGAAACAAAAATTCGTAGTACACGCAGCTGGTAATGTTGGGATCTCTAGTGATGGATATGCAAAATATGGTGAAAAGAAATCCTAATCTTAGGACTAAATTAAATGAATTACCCATTTCTTTAAAAAACTTCTCTATATATTTGATTTTCCTCTTTATTTGTATTGGAACTCTCTCAAACTCTCTGTTGTTTCAAAATTCAAATATAAACAGATTGCACTATGCTTTTGCGCTGTAAAATTATTTACATGTATGATAAAAAAAATCTTAATTTTAAGAAAAATATTATTTCAATATTGATATCCAGATAATTTTAGGCAAATTTTTTAAATAGATTTTTTTTAATTTTTTTTATCACAAAATAGATGTTAAAGAAAAAAAAATTAAATATATTTTTATTTTGAAAAAAATTAATCTATATTTTTTTAATTTAAAATTTACCTACAAAACTTCATCTCATAACTCTAAACATTAAATCTAGATTAGTTTATCCAAAGTACAAATATATATTTATACTATGTAGTAAAATCTATTTTAATTTTTTTATTTATTTTTTTCAATGATAATTTTTTTTAAATGTCAAACTAGACGGACAGACACATGATACGGACCCAGACCCAAACCGGGTGGGCCGAGCCGGATAATAATGAATGGGTTGAGTGTGTTAGTCAAGTAAAAATAGTAGACAGTCATCGGATAGATAAAACAACACACGGCGGCTTCGTCTCCGTGCGTATCGCAAAATGGCCGTCACTTTAGTTACATCTGTTGCTTCTTCTTCGGCTCGATTCCACTTCCGTTCATTCTCTTCTTCTCCTTCAAGTTTCCTCCGATTCCAGTTACCGCCTCGCTTTAAGCTCTCTCTCGCCGTTACGCCTCTTTACCACTCTTCTAGAGGGAGAGCCATGGCTCACACACTCGCTCGAGCTACTCTCGGCCTCACACAAGCCAACTCCATCGATCATCCTAAGGTTTATCATTCATTCGATTTCACTATTACGTTGGTTTAGTGATTTCGTAATCGACTGCGTTCGAGTTTGACTTTTTTCTTATGTGGCGTTGACCGGATTCTTGATTCGTCGAATGTTCTGTGTTAGGTCACTTTCGCGGCGAAGGACATCGACGTGACGGAGTGGAAAGGTGATATACTCGCTGTTGGTGTGACGGAGAAAGATATGGCTAAGGACGTGAACTCCAAGTTCGAGAATCCGATACTGAACAAGCTCGATGCTCATTTGGGTGGACTCTTAGGTGATGTCTCTTCTGAGGAAGATTTCTCCGGGAAACCAGGCCAGTCAACAGTTCTTAGACTCCCGGGTCTCGGGTCTAAGCGGGTGGGTTTGATTGGTCTTGGAAAATCTGCTTCGTCTTCTCCTTCGGCTTTTCAGAGTCTCGGTGAGGCTGTTGCTGCAGCTGCAAAAGCTTCTCAGGCTAGTAGCGTTGCAGTTGTTCTCGCATCCTCTGAGTCTAGTGAATCTAAGCTCACTTCTGCTTCAGCTATTGCTTCAGGCACAGTGCTTGGTTTGTTTGAAGACAGCAGGTATAAGTCTGAGTCTAAGAAACCATCTCTCAGATCTGTAGATATCATTGGCTTTGGGACTGGACCTGAACTAGAGAAGAAGCTTAAGTATGCTGAAAATGTTTCTTATGGCGTGATTTTCGGGAGAGAACTCGTTAATTCTCCAGCCAACGTTCTCACCCCTGGTATGGATCGTTTTTTGAGCATCATAGTCTTATATTTCCATGTTTGTGTAATGTGACATTATTGATGTGTGTTGAAGTCTGCGACTTTGTATCTTACAGCTGTACTAGCTGACGAGGCCTCAAAGCTGGCTTCCATGTACAGTGATGTCATGACTGCAAACATCTTGAATGAGGAGCAATGCAAAGAGTTGAAGATGGGTTCATATCTCGCTGTTGCTGCTGCTTCAGCTAACCCACCTCATTTCATCCACCTTGTCTACAAACCTTCTAGTGGTCCTGTTAAGACCAAACTTGCTCTTGTTGGAAAAGGATTGACCTTTGACAGGTAATCACTAGAGCAGTTGTTTTCTGTTTAACTTTAAGTTCTCTACATCAATCTCTTTTATTCAGTGTACTGTACTTATTGGTTACTGACCATATGCGTTTTGTTCATAGTGGTGGCTACAACATTAAGACCGGACCGGGTTCCTCAATTGAGCTCATGAAATTCGATATGGGAGGTTCAGCTGCTGTTCTTGGCGCTGCAAAGGCCATTGGTCAAATTAAGCCTCCAGGTGTTGAGGTAAAGTTTATCACACGAAACTTGAGTTTCTGAGTTAACGAGAATGTACCTTAACAAATGCTTTTTTGCACACTCAGGTGCATTTTATTGTCGCAGCCTGTGAGAATATGATAAGTGGCACTGGAATGAGACCTGGGGATGTCATCACAGCTTCAAACGGAAAGACAATTGAGGTATCATAAACACTGCTTCCTATATTGAGGTCTGCTTCAAAAGCTTCCGAGTTCTCCATTGTTTACTCTTGTGCCAAACTAATTTATTTGTGGTATTGTGCAGGTTAATAACACAGATGCTGAAGGACGACTAACACTTGCAGATGCTCTGGTTTATGCTTGCAACCAGGGCGTCGATAAGGTATTGTTTGAAATATTTTGTTCGTTTATCGATACATAGAAGCTCGAGGAGGCTAATTCAAACGTTGTTTCTATTGGTTTTTGCCTGATCATTTGAATTTGTATATGCAGATTGTCGACCTTGCAACGTTGACCGGAGCTTGTATTGTTGCTCTTGGAACATCCATGGCAGGTACATATGTTTGTGTTAAAAGCAAACATAAAACATTCACGGATATTGATTTGTTTTTTTTTTTCGTTTTTTTGCAGGGGTATATACGCCTAGTGATGAGCTTGCAAAGGAGGTAATTGCTGCATCAGAGAGAAGCGGAGAGAAGCTATGGAGAATGCCGATGGAAGAGAGTTACTGGGAGATGATGAAATCAGGAGTTGCAGATATGGTTAACACTGGAGGCCGTGCAGGTGGATCCATCACCGCGGCTCTCTTCTTGAAACAGGTGAGAAGTGTAGAAACAAAGAGCGCATTCTAATACTTGCACTAGTCTTCTCTAACGAAGAACCGGGTATGGTAAATGGTTACAGTTTGTGGACGAGAAGGTTGAGTGGATGCACATAGATATGGCTGGACCGGTGTGGAACGAGAAGAAGAAAGCTGCGACTGGGTTTGGAGTTGCGACACTCGTTGAGTGGGTACAAACCAATTCTTCTTCTTAAAGATGAAAGCTCGTGATCAGAGATAACTCGTTTGTTGGTCTATTAAGTTGTTATTGTTTCCTTTCGCGTATTCTTGGTATGGAGAGTCTTCATGAACACATGAGCTACGATAGATAGTGAGATATCAAAACAAAACCTTTGCGGTTTTTTGGATCAAAACATTTTAAGCTTCTTGTTCGTCTTATAACAAAACAAAGAGTAGTTATTTCTTTTAAATAAGTTTTAGCTAGGCTCTGCGAAAAAAACAGAGCTCATGTGCACAACAATACAATCAGAATTTTCCAAAGCTTTTAAGCAAAAGACAGGAACAAGTGTTCTAGCTTTCCTCCTCTTGGGCAGGAGCAGGAACAGGTGTAGTAGGTTCAAGCATTCTTACAGATCGAGGAAGCATAAACTCAGCAAACACAGGGTAGTGAGACGACGGGTACAACTCGTCAACCTTATCATTTACCACCTCGCACATCACAGGAACTAGAGACCTACCTCTGTAGAGTATCCAATCCGTGTGTAGATCTTGTGTCTGTCTGTCCCAACAGAGGCATAACGCTCTGAATACTAGCTTCAGGAACTCTACCGTTCCTTGCTTGTCACCTAAAAGGCCCCAATATGTTATGATATATGGAACTTTAGAGATAAACGATTGTAATGCTTCTGTAACAATGTTCAATTCTATGTACCTTTAAAATCATGATATGTTCTTATGAGGGCGACATTTTTTCGTACTCTGGCACTTGGCCATGCGTCTCTCATGTCCCCTACCACACCGTGCTCTCTGCAAGTTGGATGAAAACCCAAAATACCATCTATCACCAGTCCAAGGAGTATTAACACCTTGAGTTGCAACAATTTGAACAAGGTGTGTAGAATAGTATATGCTATTATTGCACCACATAGAAGCACTGAAAGGAAACTCTATGAGATCAGTGAAAAGAAGTTACCTAGATCTGCCCAAGAGAAATCTCCCGGTTGTTGATTCCTTCTGTGTGTTGAATCCTCCACAGTACACAACGGGCAAGGTGGGAGGTAATGATGCCATGTGTTGCCATGTGAGCAAAGCACTTCGCCTACGGGCACGAGGACTGATTTCATCCAAGTTTGTGTTGACTATCTGAAACGAAAAAACTGGCGGCTCCACTTGTCTCAGTTGGAATGTGTAGGCAGCTTGTCAAAGAAAACACATAATCCTAATATATAACCCATAATACTAAACTAATAACAGTTTAGCTAAACATCAACCACACACAGTAATCAGGATATGGCCCATGTAGCTATACAAGGAACTTCAGAACCCCATGCCGTGCTTCCAGGGACTGATGGAGACTCTGACAACCAAAATGTTCCACCCTCAAGCAGCTCTACCTTCAATTAGCATAGAATATAGCATTCAAACGCTCGAAATTAATCATCAAGAAGGTGGCATTTATGTAGCTTTTTTTTCTATTAAAAGTATATTACTTTTTCCTTGTTGTAGAAGATGGTGCAGGATTCATCAGTGGGATCCTGAGGCCCTTTTCTTGATATGCCAAATTGATCATACGCTGAAAGAGAGACGTAATACATTGCATCTCTTTTAAGTTCAAAGACACAATGCAATCTGAAGTACTGTAAAAGCATATGGAACTAGAAGCTAGTTCCTTGGGTCTTAGCTAAAGGAAGTAGTAACAAAAACAAGATACACAATGCCCCCATCATGTGAAGAGTAACATGCATACCATTACTATACAAAACAGACACATCTCAGAGTGCAAATCGACTGTCAGATTTAAGCAACACTAACATATATACTAAAAATAGAATCTAGATCTAGATCTCCATACATACACATTATTCAAAAAAAAGAGATAGTAAGTACCTGGTAAACCCTGCTGAATATAGTCCAATTGCGACTTCACACCTAAACAAAGGAAACAGAAGATCAAAAACAGATGAAGCAATATTCCACCATTCATTGATACTCATAAGTCAAATATTAAAAAGGAACAAAGATCTAACAAGCCTACTGATTCATCCATGGGAAGAAAAGAGAGAACCTTGTTGGGTGCAGAGAATAATGGGGGAGTAACTGGTGATGACACTGAGACACAAATCTCTTCTCTTTTGCCATGAATTGGGGCTTTCTTCAGGTTGATCATCATGAAGATTGAATGTCATCACACTCAAAGAGACACTCATTGTTCTTGTCTCCTTCCTCTTCTACTCTCTCTCTCTCTCTGATTGTTTTGGCTTTGTAATAAATAAACGAATAAAAACAAAGGTCTCTCTTTCACATCAGGCTCATCGTCGTGACCTACACTTAATTATATTCAATAATTAGTCAAAAGCGGTGAATTTCAAGATGTGAGAAACAGCTCAGGAATCCTAGAAAATCAATAATCAACATTATTAATATTTTATATATATCGCGCGAAGTAGATACTTTACCTTCTTCTTACAGACTCTTTATCAACAGTGGAGACTATGGAGACAAATGGGTCTTGCAAATTTGACGACTTTTGAAGGAAAAACCGTGAAAGTCATGCCCTTTTGATTACCAAAGTATTGTTGGAGCCATTATCCTGCAAAAATAATACTAATTATAAACAGTTTATGCTTACATGTATATGTACATCTTCAGCATCATCAGATATCAAATCAGAAGAGGAATAAATCGAAGAAGGAGAGATAATAAAAACATAAGAGTCGGAGGAGAAGGACGGACCGGTGAACTCTTCAGCTATTTTATTTTTGTTGGTCTTTCTTTCCGAAAAATATAATAAACACTCTTTTTAAAAGTTGGAAAAAAAAAGTGGTAACCAGACCGTACCGAACGGGAAGAGGTAATAATTTAACAATCGAACCGGGATGTTTATTGTAAAAGACGTGACGACGTCGTTTTAAAAGAGAAGTCGAAAGATCCAAACGAGGCACTAAGCTCCGTCCTCTCCTCCTTCTCCCACCAAACTATCCGACAAAGAGAGAAGGAACCCTAATACCTTTCCTCAAATCTCAAAAAGGTCTGATCTTTCTTTCTCTTCTCTCTCGCTCTAGCTTACTTACTTGCAGAGAAGAACAGAGAAGGGGCTTTCCCTTTCTAAACTCATCTCTCTCTTCCTCGTCTCTTCCCCCTTTTCATGTCTTCTCAACTCGCCGACTCTCATCCAGGGTTGTTGCTGCCTCAAACCCTAGTTTCTGAAACTTGTTTCGTTTCCTCTCCCTTGGATCTCTCTCTCAATCAGGTTACGTGTATGTCCCGAATATGAGTGACAAGAAGGTAACTTTCTTCCTCTTGAGTTTAGGGTTTAGTTCTCATTGTCTAGAACGATGCAGAGTTTCATTTGGAGCTCACACAATGAAATTAGGTTTTGTTGTTGTCTATTCTGAAGTGTTTGGTCTGATTCCGACAAGAGCTATTAACTTTAAACGGACAAAACATTGTATGAGTTAATGTTTTTAGCTTTAATAATCTGTAGACTGTAAGTGATATTAAAGTTGTGATTTTTATGTAGCTTCCACTCTGTTTATGTTGGTTTTAGACTTTGTTGTTATATTGTAGTTGCTCTCTAAGGCTCAATGTGTATGCTAGAGACTATTTGATTTAATTTCTGTTTTTGTCTAGTTGATGCTCTAAAAGCTATTTAGTATTTTAAGTCTCATCTGACTAACAGTTTTCTGTTATGATTTTTGTTCATGGCAGGTATTTGTGTTTGGATCCTTTACAGAACATGAAACAAGGTCATTACTTGAGCATAAACCCGTTAAGTCTCCTCAGAATCATAAACAAAAGTCTGTAGGAAGTATACAGTTCGGCTCCTTGAATCTTGTTACCGAAAGTTCTTTAGTTAACAGTAATGGCGAGTTGAAGAAGGCTCAGGCTGCTGATGGAGTAGTTAAATCTCGACCTTCCAGCTCTCATAAGGAAGATAAAAGTTTTCAGTCTGCTGTGTCTCAAAAGGGACTTGAGGCTCCTAGACCTTCCAGCTCTCATAAGGAAGATAAAAAATTTCAATCTGTTGTGTCTCAAAAGAGACTCGATGCTTCTAGACCTTCAAGCTTCGATAAGATCAATGATAAAGTTGCAAAACTCCCTGGAAAAACACTCTTCAGTTGTTCCAGAGCATGTGGTAGAAAACGGAACTATCAAAGAGGTATGTGAAAGAAAACCTCTCAACAATGGTGTGGCCGTGAAGGCTGGTTTGGAGAAGTTGTGTGTATCAGATGGTGAAAGTGATTCTTTGTATAAAGCTTCGAGCTCAAAGTTCCAAGCCCTGGACAGCGAAATTTTGTCAAGTGATTCTTCATCAGCCAGCATACCAAGAAAGAAAAACCAGATGGTTCATACTGAATCTGCTCCGCCCGTTAAAGACTTTACACCAAAAGGTTTAATAAACGCTGGAAACTTGTGCTTCCTGAATGCAACGTTGCAGGCTCTACTCTCCTGCTCTCCTTTTGTGCAGCTTCTCCAGGGAATACAACTCCAAGATATCCCAAAGGTTCCTAGCCTGCATTTTTCTCTCTATGCTTTCAGTTCTATTTTCTATATTTGTTTTCTGATCGTGGTTGTTCATGTTCTGCGTTCGCAGGCTGAGTCTCCAACTTTAGCTGCATTTTCCGAGTTCATATCTGAACTAGATGTGCCAAGCAGTTCAAGCTTCAGAAACAATGTTGCTGTTGTTGAGTCTGGTAGACCATTCACACCTGCCATGTTTGAAGCGGTCCTTAGAAAATTTACCCCAGATGTACTCGACAACATGTCTGGTCGGCCAAGGTTTGTGACTTTCTTACAGAGTTTGAAATTTTGTTGTTCCTATGTTATAGATTATCCCTGTTTCTAACACAGGGTGTTCTTGTGTTGACAGGCAGGAAGATGCTCAGGAATTTTTGAGCTTCATAATGGACCAAATGCACGATGAGTTGCTGAAACTTAGGGAAGAGTCCCCCAAACTTACTGGTTCGCAGTCATCTGTTCTTTCTTCTGCCAGCGATGATGATGAATGGGAAACTGTTGGACCCAAAAACAAATCTGCTGTGACAAGAACACAAAGCTTTGTTCCTTCTGAGCTCAGTGATATATTCGGTGGGGAGCTAAAAAGCGTAGTGAAGGCACAAGGTATTTGCTTTCTGTGTAGTCATTTTAATTTTTTTTCTTACAAAAAGTTAATACTGTTTCATTAGCAACTTATATGTTATTTATGGTAACAGGGAACAAAGATTCTGCTACTGTACAGCCATATCTCTTGCTCCACCTCGATATTCACCCGGAAGCCGTGTGCACAATTGAAGATGCATTACATTTGTTTTCTGCCCCAGAAGATCTTGAAGGGTATCGAGCCTCTGTTACTGGGAAGGTAAACTATTTTTCCACAAGGATATTGAATATGTGTGATGTTAGGAGCACACTCATACTATAATACTGGTTGAAGATCCTTATGAATATTGACATTGTTTTAATAATTGGCCTATTTGCTTGTTTTGAGCTCTCTCATTTCAGGCTGGTGTAGTGAGTGCTAGAAAGTCGATAAAGATACAGAAACTCTCAAAGATAATGATACTGCACCTTATGCGTTTTAGCTACGGAAACCAAGGGAGTACTAAGCTGCATAAACCTGTTCACTTTCCCCTTGAGCTCAACCTAGGCCGCTACCTTCTTGCTTCTCCTTCCAACGGGGTATAAACTTTGAAAACAAAACTGTCTTTGTGATCTTCTTTGAACTATTCCTTACTCAGGTTCCTTCTTACAGGGTTTAAAATACGAACTTGTGGCAACGATTACCCACCATGGAAGGGATCCCTCGAAAGGCCACTACACCGCAGATGCCCGTAGAAAGAACAATCAATGGCTTAGGTTTGATGATGCATCTGTGACTGCCATAGGGACAAAACAGGTTCTGCACGACCAAGCGTATGTTCTGTTCTACAAACAAGTGTGAGTGAATCAAAAGCAATCTATATTCCATTGTCGGGGAAAGAAAGGAGAGCAAAACATCTTTCTCGGCTTTAGTTTCTTGTATCCTGAGTGCTCATATAAAAACTTTGAAGCTGAGAATCTCAATAGGTAAATAGTTTTTAGAGTACCTGGTTTACATGAAAGTTTTGATTCCTTGAGATGGAAATGTTTTAATGTTATTCATACGTTTATTATTATTTCAGAGACTTATTACGATTCAGCTGTATTAGTCTATATGGTTTGGGCACTGGTAAATACTCTGATCATGGTTCAGGGATGTGGTTAACCAATCCAGATCTTGTTTTATTAATCCGGTTTATCTCATTAAACAGCACTGAAGCTAAACACCATCGTCTTCCATGACTAACAAGGAATTATATTTATTTTGATCAATACATTAGAGATTGCAAGAGTAGATTTAAGTGGTGACTAGTGAAGCTCCAAAGCATAAACACTTTAATTCCCACATCTCATGGCACAACGTAGCCTGCCACATAAGGAACATTAACACATTAGGATAGCAAAGAGGCAACTGAAAATAGTGAGACCTTTTTATTAAAGTATGAAGCTGCTTAATTGATAACAAACTTACTTCCACACTTGGTACCATGAGCGAGAGGCTTCCCACAAAAGGAAGTGACAAGAACAACCTTAGTCATGTCTATCATCTTTTCAACCGAGGCTGTGATGCGGCCACATGCGCAAGGGATGTCTGAACTCTTAACCACTCCGCAACACGCTGCGGATGGGTTTACCTTTGGGCCTGGACGCTGGACGTAGACAGCACATTCTCTCATCAGACCCTCGATGTCTCCTTGGCACGTTCCTTGCCCTGGAACTAGCAGTTCTCCTGAGATTATAAGAATCATTGCTAGACAAGTCAAAACACGAGAACATGTCGCCATTTTTAGTTTGAATCTAGTGAATGTGACTCTGGAGGAAGTTGTTTAGGGGCTTAGGGTTTATATACTGACTTGGCTTGGGGGTTTTAGGGTTTCTGTTGCATGTGAGTTTTTCTTTTTTAATGTTGAGACAGTAGGCTTACTGTTTCCTTTTCATATTATTGGTGTCATGTGACAAAAGACCTGAAAAATTGTGTGAGATTCTGATAAGTTTCCTCGTAACTACAACTACATGGGCAGAGCCAATGCATGAACTCTTATATCTGAGAAGTGAGAATATATATAAATAATTAATATATATAAATATAAATAAGGTAAACTATATATCAAATCATCAAGAATCATATTTTCTGCTCTTAGAATTTATAGAAAACGTCTTGTATTTTTAAGAGCGTTCGTAAACGCCCCCAAACTTTTCTTGGGTTTGTTAAAAAAGAAAATTCTACCACCTAAATGGCCCCCATTATATCTACCCATAATAACAGTGCTACACGCAAATTATAAATGTCGTTAAAACCAAACTGAACAAACTTGCTTACATAATCAAACCATGATTTGGTAGTATATCTGATATATGTGTTAGGTTTGTTTAGTTTACAAACAAAATATTATTTGGATCATATTTGGATATGTTTTTTCTTTTCTGTTTTTAGTTTACTTTTCCTCCAATTAAATCAAGTTATATATGTTCCTTGCTAGTTGTGTCTTTGATACATACAGCCTGCATAATCTTAAAATACAGCTTTGCATAATCTTAAAAATAAAATACAACCGAATAGTATAATCTTATGATACAGAGGTATAGGTTCGTGCAGATATATATAAAAACAACTACAATGGTTTACTTACGTTTGCAATGTGATATATTTTAAAGCTTCTGTTTTTGTTCATTGGAGTACATATGATAAAATCGGAACGGCGTGACTGAAATTCATATGATCTTAATACTTCATCACACATGTTCAGATTTTTCTTTAATAAATGGTATTATTAGTATCTACACACCAAACATATTAAGTTGGTGTATTTGTTGTTCATACTCAAAACTAAACCTGAAAACTTGAACCGATATTAGATTGGCCACTCAACACCCCTAGACTTTGAAGAAACCCCACAACTAAAAAAGGAGAGAACAAGTAAAAGAAACCATTATCAAATCAAGAAACCAAACCGGGTTGTTAATCACATACGTCCTCCAAGATTTAGTTGATGACTAGTTGCACTTGTTCAGTAAACATTGTCAAACCCTCTTAGCACAAAGTCTATATCATCGCAACATTTGTATATATATGTGTATTGTTTTGTTAATTACTCATCTCCATGTATTTGTTTATTGTAAATTCTCTTCGCAAGAAATTCATGGCGTCTAAGGATCTATTTAGTTGAAAAACGGACCAACAAAGCAAACTAGAAGATATGTTCACTCCACGACAACTTGGTGATATAATATACTTAACAAATAGTTTTGATTCTTATATAATTTTCAAAATATGTGCAAGTATAGTATAATACGCTGGTGAGTATAGTTATTACAGTATACAGGGGTGGTCCTGAGCACAGCCAAATGAAACATGGGCCTAGGGCCCCCCAAAATTTTTTAAAAATTTTACATAGAGAAAGACCCCCAAATTTGTAAAAAAAAATTTTTTTATAAAACCCTTCCTAGATTGCTTAGGGCCTCCAACATCTCAGGGACGGCCCTGACAGTATAGTATGTACATGTATTATTTCGTTAATCAGCTAATAATTGGCCAACCCCATTAACCCATACCTTGATTCTTTATCGATTGTATTGTTAAAAGCCCCTACTAATTCAATAGTTATATTTCTAGAAAGTAGAAACATAACAATAAAGAGAGAATCATGTATTTCTAAACACACATGATTATCATGCATGCAACGTAGCACAACAACACAAATAATACTCGACGATTATCAGCCCAGTAGTCTCAAGGAATCCAGCATGCTCCAGATACAGCACTGTATAGCTCTTTCGTTTTCCAAAAGCTATATATATATATTCTTCTTTTAATCTTAATTATTTGTTAATACCACGTCAATTTGGAGTAGGTTTTATAGTTTATGTTTCTAAAGAGGATTTGATGCGCTTGTGTGTTGTTCACGTAGCATCAAAACATGTCGACATTTTGTGATTGTTTCTAATGCCTCATTTACAAGTCAAATAAAAAAAATGATGTTAATTTAAATATTTTCTCCCCTTGCTATAACTTTTCTTTTCTCATAGACTATGAGTGGAGTACACCCTTACGGTTCATTTGGAAAAAAAATACGAAACGCACGATGCTGTAGTTATACATAAACTATAGTGTGGACGTTTTAATTTTCCCTTAATTCAAAAATCTGAAAGTTGCATGAGTATTCAGGTATTCACATAAATTAAAAAAAAAACTAGTATTGTATGCACACCAAAAAGTTGTGATTTTATTTTTGTTTCACTCATTTAAGTATTCATTTTTCGAATGAACACTCATTAGTATCACTTTGTTATGTCTATCCCACCATTAACCAGACTAAATCTACTTACTTCGTCAAGTTCATTGTTCCATCACCATGATTTAATTTAATTTTGCACAGTTCATTATGTAACATTGGAGCAACATGCCAACGGTCGATTTTTGGGTCAACTATATAGTTTTTTTTGGTAAGCGAACCACCCATTCAATTTAAATCTGTATATTAAAAATGTTTGACGCGTTTAGTTTAATAAACAATTTAATTTAAACAGTGAATTAAGGTTCATACAATATATACAAAACAGAGATGTACGTGTTGTCATGTCTTATGAATCCAATTCTCCTTGGAGAATATATAACCAATTAAAAGTTTAATTATTCCTACAATCTACCTTTTGTTGTGGCCTATAGTTTAATTGTTTCGATCAACACGCTCCGCCTTATAAATCATGTTTGGAAATGTACAAATGTCACGAAACATGGTTGATTTAATTTGAGTATAGAGTGAAACTCGGTGAAATGATCGTTGCTACTGGTCTGATGTAAAGCAAAATAGTATATGAAGAGAGATGATTCCAACAGTTTATAAAACACCAACCATATACTCCCTCCATTTTTTATAATTGACGTTTTAGAGGAAATTTTTTGTTCCAAATTATTTGACGTTTTCAATTTTCTATGTAAAATTTATTAGTAATTAATGTTAGATGACCAATGATATTATAGTTTCTATTTACTATTGGTTGAATTGTGGTTAAGTAAATAATTAATGATGTTTTTGTTTAGAAAATGATAAAAAATTAAATATTTTTTAATCTGTATGTATAATCCTAAAACGTCAAATAAAATAAAACGGAGGAGTATTTATCTCTGCATTGATCATAACGTGAACTACAAAGTCTATCAACTTCGTAAACGGACAATTTCATATGAGCAATATATATATGATTAAAACCAAAAACGACAAGATATGTAGAGTTAATCACATGTTTGGTTTCAAGAAATGTACATAAAATCCCTTAGGGTAAAAAACAAAGGTTTTTCGGATTTAAAAAACGATTGAATCTTTTAAAATATTTTTTTTCCAAGTTTTATTACAAAATAAATTTAAAATGAATAAAACAGACATTTTATTTGAAAATTTTAATATTTTCTATTTTTATTTATTTTAAACATGACCTCAAAACCCACTATATAACTCTAAACTTCAAATCTAAATTAATTAATTTTAAGATTATAAATATATATTTACACGACCCTTTAGTAAAGTCTGTTTTAGTTTTTTTCTTTTTCATTAAAAACTAATTTTGATAACAATTTTTTTTCAAGTCTATCTTAAAAAGTATTTCTATTAAAATAATTACTTCACTCCACTTGTGTAACTTTGAAAACACTAATAATTGTTTAATAACACCACAATTTCTGCATTTCTCACCTTCCCAACTGGTAGTCCCTAACTTTATAATTTTATTTTTGTTTCAAACGGACACGGCGGGTAAAATATAATCACCTGTATCCCCCTCACACTAAGCAAAACTCACTTACCAATTAAAAAGAGACACGTGGTAACAGAGACCGGTCAAAGCCGCCACGTAGGTAATCGTCACGAAGCTTGCTCGTTTTTTTCTTAAATCCAAAGAGGTTTCTTCTCCGTATAAGTAGGAGACGAAGCATCCACGATCATCGCCTAGACCAAACCTGATATCAAGAAAACATAAATCAAAAAAAGAAAGATAAAAGAGAGATAAATCGACGGTGGTTGATTCGCCGGAAGTCTCGCCGGAGCTCGATTTGTCCTCCCGTTTGTTTTATTTTTTCTCCGGCGAGGTGAGAGAATAATCATGCAGAAACGGAGAGCGGCGAGGGAGTCTTCGAAGACAACACCGTCAAGAAATGGAAAAGCCGGCGAGAAGAAGAGATCTGAGAAGAGATTGATGAAGTTCGAGGAGTTGCCAAGGTATCTCAAAGACAACGAGTACATACACAATCATTACCGATGTGAATGGTCTCTCAAGGAGACTTTCCTCAGCGCTTTCTCATGGCACAATGAGACTCTCAACATCTGGACGTATGTTTATAATCTCAAAGTTACAACCTTTATGAATTTTCCGGTTTTCTAAAATTTGAGATTGGTTCCGGTTTGCAAACGGTTAGGCACTTGGGTGGGTTTCTTATATTCGGGTGGATGATGGTGGTAAGTTCCATGGAAACGACGGAGCTTGGCCTCGCCGGGTTTGTCAGCGTCTTCTCCGGGTAAGCACTCTCGAGGTCAAAGTCGTCATTTTTAGATATTTTTGTTAATAAAGAATACAACTTTCTTGGTGGGTCCTAATGACAGAGTAACAATTCGCTGGCCGTGGCCGTCAATGGCTAAAGACGTTTACTTCTCCAGCGATCATCACGTAAGATTCTTATGCCTTTTTATTCTTTAAGCTAATGGTATAAGTATACATGCAAGTCATTGTGCTCATGTTAACATATGACATGGTTATTGTAATTTGCAGTAGTTCCATGTCATGTCATCCTCACCTTTACTTGCACTATCTTTTCGTGTGTGTGTTTACATATTGTTTAATGGTTACTTCAGATTCTTAGGCTTGCTTTGTGCCCCCACCTACTTTCAAATCACATGTAACTTGCCCCCCACTATTTGTTTCGTTTTCCTTGGATTTTTCTCTGTCTCCCTTCTGTTTTGTGTAACTCTTTCTCTCTGTTCTCACCTAACAACATGTTTTTAAAGTGATTTATGTTTAAAAGTATGTGTCTTTTGGCAGGACTCGAACGTGACACACACTAGCTCGTTACTGAACTCTCAAGGAGAAGTTAACTACGAAACAATTCCGAAATGGCCATGGCTAGTCTTCTTAACCGGAGCAATGACCTGCTTGATCTGCAGCTCCATGTCACACCTCTTAGCCTGTCACTCCAGACGTTTCAACCTCTTCTTCTGGCGTCTAGACTACGCAGGAATCTCCCTCATGATCGTCTGCTCCTTCTTCGCACCAATCTACTACGCGTTCTCTTGCCACACTAACTGGCGTCTCTTCTACCTCTCCTCAATCTCAATCCTCGGTCTCCTCGCCATCTTTGCTCTCCTCTCTCCAGCACTCTCAGCTCCACGTTTCAGATCTTTCAGAGCAGCTCTTTTCCTAACAATGGGATTCTCAGGCGTCATACCAGCCTCACACGTGCTTTACCTTCACAAGGATCACCCTAACGTGGTTATCGCTCTAGTCTACGAGCTAGCGATGGCTGTGTTGTATGCAACGGGAGCAGGGTTTTATGTGAGCCGTATACCTGAGAGATGGAAGCCTGGTGCTTTTGATATTGCTGGACATAGTCATCAGATATTCCATGTGTTTGTAGTTTTAGCAGCTCTTGCACATAGTGTTGCCTCTCTTCTTATCATGGATTTTCGAAGGGCTTCACCTTCTTGTGCCTTTTGAAGCAAGTAAACAAACTGTAAAACGTTTAGTGATAAATGTATGTGTCCCATGGAAGATGCAGATTGGCAATGTACAAGACAATCCAATCTATTCAAAGTAAACAAACCGTTACTTCCTCTTAATGCTGATTTTAGAGATGGGTACATAGACCAGAACCGGATCGCAATCCTAAATACCCGAAAATTTTATATTTCTATATTCAAAATAATCAAACCAAAAATTGAACAAATATTAATTATATATATAATATGACCAAATACATATATAAATTATAATTCTACAAACATTATTTTTCAAAAGTCTAATTTTTTAATTAAAGAATATTTGAATTACCCAAAATTATCTAAAACTATCTGGATATGTTATCCAAATATCAAAATGAAATTGAATTATCCAATTTTTTAATTTGAAGTATTTTAATTACTTGTTATTTTACCTAAAAAAATTTAATGTTTTATCCAAATTATTCGAAATAACCAAAACAAAAATAAGAATTAAATGATAATTATATTTTATTTGGATATTAGACGGTTTCTAATTTTACATTTTGAATCCGAAATTGTCGGATACTATATAGACATCACTATTGTCTGAACTATTAGATATCCGGAATATCCTAACTGATACCAGAAATGGCCCCAGCTAGCTGATATTGTAATAACAACAAAGCAAGAGGGTACTTATGTAAACTTACATGGCTGAAGGCTCTAATTTCCGACCAGAGTTCATTGTTCGGTCCTAAAACCCTAGAAACCTCTGTAGCCATGGAGATGCAGGATTCGATCCAGGTCCATAGATTACCTCAATCCAAATACGTAGACGGAGTTAGATGGCTTCCACAAGCTTCCGCTTTGAATCGTTTCTTCGCAGCAGCCTTCTATGATCCAGACTCTGAATCTTCGTCACTCGAGATCCAATCTCTCGACCCGAACCATAACCCTTTAGTCGAGTCGCTATCTTCATGGGCCTCACCTTCTCGCGTTTCTTCACTGGAAGTTGCTGGAAACGGAGGTGGCTCTTTCAAACCTATGGTCTCGGCGGCCACCTGTTCTGGTTCTCTCCACGTGCTGATGGCTGATCTTGTGGAAGGAGCGGAGATTGAGGAGGTTTACGCGGCGGAAGGAGAGAAGTTCCACGTGGGACGCGTGGAAGGTGTGGATTGGAGAGAGGGAGGAGAGTGTGTGACGGTTGGTGATGATGGGAGAGTGAATGTAGTGACGGTTGTGAATGGTGAAGGTTTGAGATACAGAAGGGTGTTTGATGGGAATGGGCTGGTGGGTTATAGAGCTGTGAAGTGGGCTTCTCCGAGTGAGTTTGTCACTGGAGGTTATGGTTTTGGTTTGCAGTTGTGGGATCAGAGGAAGGGTGGTGAAGCTGTCTCGCAGCTCAATGGGAACTGGTGAGTTCTTAGTGCTCTTAAATGGTTTGGCTTGTTTGCTCTTCATGGTATCGAACCTGAAAGTTTGTTAATTTTAGTTAGAACTTAGAAACACACTGGTATGATTTGGTTTTGTGAGATGTTTAGGTAGTGAGGATGTGAAAGATGAGTCCTTTGATTCCATAGCTTACTCAAAAAGCATACCTATACTGTGTTTCATTTGGTGATAACGTCGCAGGTTTCAAGGAAAAACTTCTGCAGTTGTCCACTCCATTGACATTCATCCATCCCGAAAGCACACTTGCATTGTAAGCTTCTTTCTTTCCTTTCCTGTGTGATCCTCTGGTTTTATGTCTGATTGAAGTCCTTATCTGTTTGAAGTTTAGACAACCTCCTCAATATTCATCGGTGACTACTAGGAGACCTTCTAGAATCGTTTGGTTTTGTTGTCAGAATATTAAGCCACCTTGTGACTCGCATATCCACTTGATACCTGTTACTCACTTCTTTAATTATTTCTGAGAACATGTGCATAGTATTACTCAGATATTACAAAATAACAGTGTAACTGAGTGGTTCATCATGCTAGATTGGCCCATTGGATGGTATATTAATAACTTTGTTTTGATGTGATGTGTGTAGGCGGGAGGTTCTTCTGGAACTGTTTTTGCTTGGGATCTTCGATGGCCAAAGCAACCCATCATTCTTTCTGGAGTTGTAACAAGTGAGAGCATAAACAATCCTCTGTCTGAAAGTGAGGTATGGGAAGTTCAATACGACTCATACACAAAATCCAACATCTCGTCCTCAAGGATTCTCCCTGTTATGACCTGCTCCGAAGATGGAATCCTTGGTGTCATTGAGCAAGGTACTTAGGCCTTTCAACCACATTAGTTCCTCTTTCTTGTATGAATTTACCAAACTGATATTCCTTGGTCCTGGCTCAGGGGAGGAACCTATCGAGCTTCTGGCTGAACCTTGTGCCATTAATAGTTTTGACATCGACAGACAGAATCCACAGGTGAAAGCATCTTCTAACTCTGTTTCAACATTGACATCAACTCTGTTTTCTCAATTTGGTACATTGGATTCTGCAGGATGTGATATGCAGCTTAGAGTGGGAGTCAATAGCAATCTTCTCAAGGCCTTAGTGTACGGACCGGTGCAAGGGGTACAATATATCTTTGGTTTTCTTCTCTGAGACACAACAAAGAAATTGGGTCATAGATGGTCGGAGAATGTGTTTATAGTTTCATTAGAACAAGTTGTTAACTACAAGTTTGTATTTTTTTCTTCAACCTTGGTTTGTGGTCACAAATATTTGGCTGGAATTGTTACTTTTGAATCCTTCTCTATCGCAGTAGATTTATTTTCAGACACAAGTCTCTGTCTCTAACACGTGGAGAAAAGTGGTCGGCCAGACGGCCACCGTTGGTCCCACTGGAACTAATACTTGGCCCTGTAAGGAGCCGTTGAATCTTTAAATTCTCTTTTTGTTTTCTTTTTCATTTCTTTATAAGATTTTGGAATTTAACAGCACAAAGAAGTGTTGACAAAAAAAAAAAACAGCATAAAGAAGTTTTCAAAGCACAATCAAAGATGAGATGACATGCCCCACGCAAATATTAAAGGTCACATTAAGCAAAGATTATTTCACTAAATACGTTCCAGCTCGTTTCTTGGAGATATTCCAGCATTTCATCATTATTTTATATTATAACTCACTGTTTTTCTTTAATACACACCTTTGTTATGTTTATGATCTGATATGTTTCTGTAACCTGTCTTACTTTTGACATTGATAAGGAACCATAATGATTTGTTTTGTCTGGCCTGGATTGTGTGAGTGATTGTATTCCATGTTTAGATAATTTCCACTTCGGTTAGATAAAGTTTCCGTGTGCAATTCACCAGAAATTTACATTTCTTCTGTTTGAACTTTGAAGTACTTTCTCTGTTCAAGAGATTAAACTAGTCACCAGTCTCATACGATCTGCAAGTTCATCAATCAGGTTCCTCTTCTTCCGTTCCTGGTACAATGAGATTCTTTCTTTTCTCATGTAGATTCTGCTGCATCTTTGGTGGGGGAAATAAATATGGAATCATGAAATTTATTACAGAACATATTTATGTATAAATCTGTTTTCTATGTATGTGTTTGCAGAGACATGCTTGAACGAAGCAGCAGCTTTAGAATACCTGGAGCTGATGTAATTGATCTAAGAATCGCTCTTTATGAGCGCAAAGAAGTCATTGAGAGGCTCCAAGATGAGTTAAACGCAGAGAGAGAGGCATCTGCTACATCAGCGAGCGAGGCCTTGTCAATGATTCTTAGGCTGCAAGGAGAGAAAGCTGAGCTGGCCATGGAAGCTGGACAGTACAAGAGGATAGCCGAGGAAGAGATGTCTCACGCTGAGATGTGGTTTGCGCATTTGGAGGATTTTATTCACCAGAAAGAGCTTGTAATCACTGCGCTTGAGTACCAAGTGGAAGTTTATAGAAGCCAGCTTTTGAGCTTGGGGTATGGTGACTTGAATAGCTTAGATGTTAAGCTTCAAGAGAATGATGTGAAGATGAAGATGAATTATCATGAGTCATTGAGTGATAGATCTCAAATACCCTCTACAGAATTGGTTAATGATCTTTCTACTCCTGTGGAGAAGGAAGTTATTGAGGAGAGCTTGGATTCACAGAAGACTTCCTTTGATGTGTACTGGGACCATATCAAGAAGCTGGATGAGAAAGTGAAAGAGCTTAAAACTGAGGACGCTCTGATGATGAAGGTTGCAAAGCAAACAAAGATGAAAAAGAAATCAAATAAACAGACAAGAGACAGAAGCGGGAAGAGAAACCGTGCAGAGTATCAAGCTGAACTGCAGCGGTTGAGACAGAGAATAGAGAGTCTCGAGAGGGAAAGAACAAAGACAGAGACAGAAACTAGTGGAATGATTAAGAAAGAAGAGACTAGTCTACTGAAGAAAATGAAGGAGGAGGTAAGGTCTGTGCAATCATCTGAAGTGAAGAGCTCAAATACAATGGAGAATTTACAACCCTGGATCGATCCAGCCATTGTATCCGTTCAAGAGGTACATTCATTCAGATCTTTCATTAGTTAAATTTAGTCAGTATTTTTATTAGAACAAACAAATATTTGGCATGTTTACTGAAACAGGCAATGCTTTATTTCTGGCTTTGAGACAAAGAAAAGTAAGGTACAAGAAGATTTTTGTTATACTATTTTGTGTTTTGTCATTGTGTTCTGTTTTTGTTTGCTTCAGGCTGAGATCTGTAACTTTTTGTATAAACAACTCACGGCCGTTCTCTATAGATTGTCTTTGATAACATATCCAAAAACATCATCTTGTAATTTGTGTGTGTGTGTGAATATCTATTGAAGAGAAATGCAAGGGTATTGATAAGAACGAGCTAGCTCATTGAGTGATAGACAATCTACACTGTTTTCTTCGTCCACAAGTCAAGACCAGAACTAGAGGTTCCAATTCTTGCGCTCTGTAATACTTGCGTATCAATTTGTAGATGAACTACAGTCCAGTCACCTTTCAACTTTTTATTATTCATTGACTATTAATCACTGATTAGATTGTATATGCATGCCTCAAAAGAAGCACCAACTATAGACAAAACATTGAAAAAAAACAGAACCAGCTATGTGTATGGAAACCTGAGTTTTATATACCCATTTGCTTCATCCACAAGGACCATTTGATAGCCTCAAGAAATTCATCGTTCCTGCGCAAAGCTGTGACCAAATTGGTGTATGTAACTTTATCAGGTGTTATCCCTGTTAACCTCATCTCTTTCACCAACCCAACAGCTTCTTCAACCATCCCGCCTATACCATATGCCTTTATCAACGTGTTGTAGCTACACAAGTCAGGACCAAGTCCAGATTCTTTCAGTTCTCTCAGCACACCAGTGACTTCATCGATCCAACCTTGCTCTCCATAAATATTGATCATGATGTTATATGTATAATGATCCGTTTTATCAGTAGACTTCTTCATTCTCTTCAAGATGCTTCTGAATTTCTCCATCTGTTTGTCTTTCCCATATGCATCCAGCATAGAGTTATAAGCTTCAAGAGACACAGAAAATCCATCAAATTGCATATTTCTAATTGCTGTTGACATGTTTGTGAAGTCCCTGTTCTGTCCATAGGCGGCTATAATGGTGTTGTAAGATATCACATCCACAACTCCGTGTCTTTTCGCCAACAAGAAAAGCTCATTGACCTTTTTGAAGCGCTTGGCTTTACCATAAACATCAAGGAGGACATTAAACGTGACTGTATTAGGAGTAAACCCACACCTAATCATCTCCTCAAAAGTTCTTGAGAGTTCATCAAGCGGAAGAGCACGTGCACAGCAGTTTATAACACAATTATACATCTCCTGATCCCAATGGATCCCGCTTTTTCGAATCCTGTAGTACAGCTGCTGAAGTTTTTCCTGATAACCACACTTCTGATATAACCGAAGCATGTCACGAAACATGAACACATCAGGAACAATGTCTTTCTGCTCATCCATGATCTCTAGAACAGAACATGCCTCTTCCAAAGATCCGGCTTTCATGTACATCCGCACCACGATGCTGAATCCAATCCTGTCCAACACAACTCCAGAAGATTTCATCTTTGAATAAAGCTTCTCCCCTTCACCAAACTCACCCATCACAGTGTAAATGCCAATCATTGTGGACGTAATATGAAGATTTATCTCGTCGTTAGATTCCATTGTATGGTTGTATATTTTCACAGCATCATTAAGTCGACCAGATTCTTTGCAAGAGCAAATCAACAGATGATACAAGTGGGACTCAAATGCTGAGTCTCTCCACTTCTTTTCTCGCAGCAACGCCAAGCACTCATCAACCATACCATGTTTGATATAAGCCATCACTAGAATCGAGAAAGAAGTCTGATTAAAACGGATATGGTTATGAAAAGAACCTTTGAGAATGTCAGGCACTACATCAATCTTCCCTACCTTCTCATAAGCCTGCAGAATGATGCCAAGGATGGAAGAATATTGGCATCCGACACTGACCATATCTTCAATAGTCTTAACAGCACCTTCGTTATCTCCATACTTAGCCTGCAGATTGATCAAAGTAAAGAGATTTGATGAATTGGGTTTATATCCCAACCTCTTCAGCTCTTGATAGTAACACTTTGCTTCCTCATAGTTGCCAGCACGGCCCCAACCTTCAACCATTGACCTGTATGTTGTTTCATCTGGTTTCAGCCCAAGATCATAGAAGCGGTGGAACAAACTCTGCGCAGCCTCCATTTTAGAAACCTTACCATAACCAGTGATTAGGGTATTGTACGCAATGATATTCGGAGCAAAACCTGATGCTTCCATGGATATCAACACAGATTCAGCTTGCTCCATCTTCCCTTGCTGACTATAAGCATTGAGCATCACTAACCAATTCTCAAGGTTCAGCCTCACTCTATCCTCTTTCATCAAGTCTATAACGAACTCTGCTTTACCATATAATCTCAAACGAGTGTAGATCGTTATCATCGCGGAGTAAGCAGATTCACACACAATCCCAAACTTTCTCATATGAGAAAATGCGAATTCCGCTTCATCAACGTTCCAGTTCTTCTGATAAAGACCCATGAGCATACCTATTGTAGCCACATTTGGTCTAACACCTAACTCCAACATCAACTGAAACCACTTTGAACTTAACTTCACATTCCCTTTTTTAGTAGATGCGTATATAACCGTGTTGAAGACTTGAAAGTTCTTCTGCAAGCCCTGAAACCCACACAACTCTTTGATGAGATCCTCGGCTCGGTCCCATTCTTCTCTCCTTGCTAAAACTCTAAGAATCAAACTGTAAGCTCCAATGTTACCTTCCAGTTTGCGTTTACATCTCATCCAATCAAAGAACTTGAGAGCATTAGTGTCACTGCAACTCTCAAGATGTTTCAGTATAGCATTGTAATGGTCTAAACTCAAACCTGGCTTCATAGCAGAATAGTTAACATCTATTTCCCCGTTGTTCACAAACAAACCCTCAAGCTCAAGCTCAAGATCATTGCTTTCTCTTCTGAAGCTGAACTTTTGAGCTACATCTTTCTTTACATTGTTTCCACCTTTCAATTTAGAACTCCAGCTTCTCCCATCACTAGCTTCACTTACAGAGTCAGTGGCATTCTCAGCCTCGTTTGCTTCAGTATCGAGACGAGCGACTCTAATTTTACTGACAGTGATCGGAGAAGCGATTATGCAAATTCTAGTGGAGGAAAAATGAAACCTTTTTGAGTCGAAGGCATCCAATGGAATTGACAATCTCAACGAACCCATCAGCGCCTTCCACTACCAAAACATCTCAACTCTAGTGTTTCTCAAAGATTCAATCTTTAACGATTTAAGTGGACCGGTTCTGTTTCATGGAAGAGGATATAATGAGAGGATAGAAGAAGGAGCCCAAGCAAGATGATAGAGAACTTCTCTACCAGTTTTTAGTAAACCGGCTTCATTATTGACCCATGGTTCAATCCCGGTCGGACCAACTTCTCTTTTAAGACAACAACAGACAAATGACCTGAGACAACAACAGTGACAAATCAAAAATGGGAACTCTAGTTACTATCATTATAGTCTTTAACAAGTTCTTACATACTTTTCAATTTTCTCATAAACAAAAATGTGAATATGTATAGATTGGAATTTGGATGGTATGACTGCTCATAACAAATGGTAGAAACTTAACAGACTCCAACAGTAAACATGTTTTCATCAAATCAGAACTCATCATGAGTCACTAACTAACGAGTTCAGGCATTGTCGCTCCTAATCTCGGGTTTGGACAATAATGAAGTTCCTGTTATAAAAGCCTTGAAGAGCGCAAGAGCTTCCTTTGGTCTGTGCAAAGGAACTTCATGGCCAGCGCCTCTCACAACCACAAAGTTTAGACCAGCATACTGCTGAGTCCACCCTCCCACCTGTTTCAAAAGGTTTCAAAACAATGAGAAGACAAAGATTCTCACTTTTTTCAGTTGATTTTTGTTTGTTATTTACCTGTCCGTCTATGTACCAAGGGCCATAGGGACTCAACGGACGAAGTTTGAGAGCATCTATGCTGTACCGGGTTGATGTGACTGGTACAATAGAATCTGCATCTCCACTGTTATATACCAAAAGAACAAAACCTTTCTATTAACCACCAAAACGCTAACAAAACTTGAAGAAAAAGATAATAGAGAAAGAGACCTGAAAACCCAAATCCGTAGCCCGGCAGCTATAAGCTCCTGGTAAATGTCTAGAACCGAGGAAGGACTATCGTTCCAGTGTTTACCCACGACAATACTGCAAAACCAAAGCTGTTAGGATCAGAACTGTTACAAAGCCTTGAAGCTTTTTTGTAGGCTCATTTACCTGCAAATATCCCATTTGGACGGTGGGACATGGAGGGCTTTTTGAACCTCTGGAAGATTGAAATACACTTTGGAGTATTTCTTCATGCAAGGATCATACTCTTCACTCACACGGCTAAGATCACTTACTAGTCTTTTATTTAGCAACATACTTGACTGGGAAGCATTTGCAACACATGCCGGTGTAAAGACACTGTAACGGTCTATGTTACCGATCTCCTTGTCCGCTATCTTTAGAACCTTTTTACACGCTTCAGAGGCGTAAATAAATGGTTCCATAAATGGTCCCGAACCACACTGGAGTTTCAGTAGGGTGTATGTTTGGTCGGAGATAAAACCCAACGTCCAAATATACTGGAAAAGACCGAGCCAATCATTGACATTATCCATAAGCCCGTTTCCTACCTGTAAACAAAACATTTTATCAAAAGAGTTTTGTAAACCTTCTTGAAAGCCACACATGGATAGATAATGAGGATATAGGCTCACCATGTAACCCTTCAGATTAATAGTGTTTTCACCAGAAGCTTGGTTATGTTTTACAATGGCTTGACTCAGCTGAGGAACGTAATGCCCTATAACAAGCCAGAGAAGATTTAAGACAAAAAATATTATAGGATAATGAAAGTAAGGGGAAGCTTACCTGCATAGCTCTCCCCAACTATATAAAACTCTCTTCCTTTGTACTCTGGATATCTCTCAACCCATTTCAGAAGAAATGTCAGCGAGTCTTTTGCTGTGTAAATCATAACACCACAAAACTATATATAAACCCCAAGTAAGAAAATGAGCTTAAGCAGCTAAAAACATTACCAGTTCTGTTATCACCATTGGTAAGCAAATCAGATGAAGTGTTCGAGTATGAAAACCCAACTCCTACTGGTGCATCAAGGAACAAAATATTCGCAGCTGCCAAAAAAAAGTTTGCACAAAAGTTTTAAGCATTGATGGAATCATATCTCTGCAAACATAATCTGCACATAACTCATTTCAGTTTTACCTTGGTTCCAAGAATATTGATTGAGATAAAGAGTCTTCCCATCTGGCTTAATGTGAAACGGTCCTATCTCTTCTGCTTCACCAAATCCAACAGATGAACATCCTGGTCCTGTAAACAGAGATAGTAAACAAAAACTCCATCTCAGACCATGGAGAATCAAGATTAAAAATCCAAACACGTGTATCATTACTAAAAGGGGAAATACTATCACGTGTATCATACTAAAATCAATAATATAATCATAAGTAATCAAACTCCAAACCAAAGTAACTACAAAACAGTAACAATGGCGCATTGCGCATAGTGATCGAAACATGTTTAATGAGTCCATTGAAGCACTAATGATTAAGCAGAAAAGGAGAGAGCTTCTGAATGCAATGAAGCAACAAAGGAGTTTTTCTTACCTCCATTGAGCCAAAGAACAAGAGGCTTAGAGGCAGGATCTTCAGCAGCTTCAAAGAGCCAGTAGAAGAGCGCTCTTCCCAGTTTCTCATTCGTTGTAACGAATCCAGAGTAATGAGCAAAGTTAACATTGAAGTTCTGACCAGGCAAGTTAGAGACCATGTCCTGTTCTTTCTCAGACAAGGCAGCTTCACTGTTACACAAATGGGCAACCGCTAAAATAGCGATAGCTAAGAGAGCGTTGAAGAAACAAGATCCTCTGGTTTTAGTCATTGTTGTTTAGTAGCATATGTTGACACCAGAGCGCTAATGAAGATCATTTAAAGACTGGAAATTAGAAAGCATGCAGGGTGATGACGTCACAAGCTTTCTTGGCTAATCCAAAAGAATCTGACTATTAAAACTTTTTTTTTATATTGAATCTTTTACTGATTAATGCACTTTTGACTCCTTATTCTTAGACACTTGAAGACACTTATAATATTGAAATACTAATTAATATCTACTCTATTAAAATAAAATCATTAAAAGATTTAATATACAAAGGTCACCCGATTCATTAATAAAAGAATCTAGCATATATCTAATATAATGATTACTAACAAACATAGAGCAAAGTAATAATATCTATTCTATTCATAATCTCCTAAATATTCAGAAATGTCAAAATGTTCAGTGTATAAAATATTTCTAAGCAATCTTTCTATCAACAAGATTTCATAAAAGAAGAATATTATACAAAAAATGTTATTATAGACGTATGATATATACTA
Source organism: Moricandia moricandioides (assembly GCA_905132885.1). Taxonomy (NCBI): domain Eukaryota; kingdom Viridiplantae; phylum Streptophyta; class Magnoliopsida; order Brassicales; family Brassicaceae; genus Moricandia; species Moricandia moricandioides. Next base: position 5,757 of record CAJHQQ010003229.1, on the reverse strand, counting down.
TTTTGTTTAATTAAATTATATTTAATGATTAATAGGGTACAATCTTAAAAGGCTGAAAACATCAGTTTTGTTCAATGAAAAATCCCTTTTAACAAATTAGAAAGCAATACTTATGCTAACAATATTAAAAATTTCTAAAATAAAAAAAAACTCTGAATAAATGTGTCTGAATCGTTTTGGTAACGAATTTTCAGAAATTGGAAATTAGTAATATTTTTTTAAAAGGAATAAATAATTCAATCAAACATTACACAGGAATTTGATATTATCGATTTCCAAAATCGAATATCTTTATGCGTTAATAAGGAAAAGTAAAAACATAGAGTTACATATATTTAAAATTCTTATATAATGTAAAATACTGTAAACGATGATATAAAACATAATGTGTTTAACATTAAAATTTGCCGATTACATTAAAATTATAACAACATCCGACGAACAGCACGGAACACACTCTAGTAACTATTTCTTCTGTTTCAAAATATTTCATGTTTTAAGATTTTCACATATATTAAGAAAATTTAAAAAAATTTAATTATCAATACATTATTTTTTGTAACTAACTATTTCTTATAACTTTTAACCAATAAAATTTTAATAAATACTTTGAAATTTACAATTCACCATTAATTGTTGTATTGAAAATATAAAAAATGAATCATTTTGAAACAAAAAAAAATTCTATAATATGGAACATTTTGAAACAGAGGGAATATCATTTAAACCACACACTAGATTCTGAAGGAAAGAGCGGGGATATTTTTGATCCGTGCTTAAAAACGTGGGATTGATATTTTTGTTTTAAAAAATATTTTACGTAATGAAAATTATGATTTTTAATAAATTATATATTTTATTTTTATGAAATTTATCTTAAATTTATTTAAAAGAATATTCTAAAATAGACCTAAAAAGGTTTTTGTTATTAAAATAAAATTATGATTTCTTTTTTATTATCATGGTTGTTAAATTTATTGCACACTGATTTTATTTTTAATATTTTAAATTGAATAAAACATCTTATATTTTTAAATTCGTACTATAGTGATAAAATTCATTTTTCTGTGTTTTAACTTTTTCTATAATTTTAGTAAATTTGGTTTATATGATTTAATTTTTTTGTTTTAAATGGAATTCTTTTTTGAGGATTTGAAATAATTTAGACCTGCATTATGGTTTTGTTGATTTAACTATTTATTATTTCAACTTAATTTTATTTTAGTAGTTTAATTTAATAAATATCAAACTAATTTAAATAATATTTTTAATAAATAATTAATGAATCTTGAAATAGTTAAATTTTAAAAGTATTATTTATACCTTATTATTACTAGAAGAACTGTCGTTTAATATAATATTATTAATATATATAATAATTATTAACAAATTATTTGGTGAATTCTAATTATTATAAATGAAAATATGGAATTTTAGAATATATGAAACAGAAGAGAAGTTATAAATTAAATATATATATGTTTGACGTTTTTAATATAAATTAAATATATATATATATATTTAACATATAGAATAATTAGTTGGACTATACATATATATTAATTGGTCGTATTTTTAATTTAATAGAATAGATGTTTTGTTTAGTTCTCCATAGTGTTCTAGTTAGAAAAACAAAAATAAAGCCATATGTAATCAGAATATCCACTAATCCATTTACCGGAGACTAAACCGGCTTCATTATTGAGTCATGATTCACATTCTGTCGGACCAACTGGGAAACACAAAAACTGCAGTCATCCAGTGTACTTTGAGAAAGAAATGTTAAGGTGAAATTTTTTACTTGCAAGTATCCAATTTGGACGGTGCAACATGTGGGCTTTTTGAACCTCTGGAAGATTGAAATACACTTTGAATGTTTCTCCGTGCAAGGATCATACTCTTCACTCACACGACTATTAACCTAAAAAAACAAATGATGACATAGTCATTACTTTGAGACCTAAGCTTCTACCAAAACTATGATGGAGTTCAAGGTCACTTACAGGTCTTCTCTTTAGGATCATTCTTCACTGCGAAGCACTAGCAACACAGGCCGGTGTGAAGACACTGTAATGATCTATGTTACCTAATGTGGGGTTTAGCCTTATTTTTAGATAAATTTTGTTGCGTATCAGTAAAGTTTTCTTCGGTTTATTCATTGGAAACACCTACGAGCAGAGAACACAATAAACAGAGCAATAAAATGGAATTTTCTAGGGGCAAGTTCTACGAAAAATGGTATAGCTTATTAATAAAATATATGTCTCAAAGAAAGAACAAAGATCAACAACCAAAGCGAGAATAAAGAATGAAAAAGGGTTCAAAATAATCATGTCACATAGGCTTATTATACTTAAGCATCGACCTCTTCCTTCCACGTCCTCTGCCTCTAGTGTGTTGAGCTCCTCTGCGACGGTATGAAGATGGCCCAGGGTGAAACACCTGTGACTCCATTTGTTGCGTTTGGGGTAAGCTAAATTGTTGTTGGTTGGAGTAACTCTGATCTAAACCATGTGATCCTGACCGTCCACCTTGTAGTATATTTGATATTTGACCATGCAAATACTGCTGCAGGTTCATCATTAGGTCTGCAGTTAGATTAGAGATTATACCCATTTGGTTCGGTTGGTGCTGCATACCAAAAGGTTGTTGGTTGAATCTGTTCTGATCACCTGCAAACATTGTTGATCCTTGTGCCCCAAGCTGCTGGTTGTTCATCATTGGCATCACTGGAGCTAGACTTGGGACTAGGTGGGGAACAGTGCTCATTTGGATATGTTGATTAGTATGACTTGGGACTAGATTGGTTCCAATACCAAATTGGTTCTGCTGATAGGTCTCAGGTTGGTAGAAGTCCGTTGATCCTTGTGCCCCAAGATTTGGACTGCTCCAAAAATATTGATGAATTCCTGGAACCATCTTGTTACTGTTTTCTTCTTCATTACTCCTCATCATTGTTGTAGTGTCGCAGTCAAGAACTTCTTCTTTTTCTTCGTCAAAGAAGTCATGCTCTTGCTTTAATGGATCATGAAATCTCTTGTACAGATCCTCTTCATCAATATGCTCTGCAAATTCGTTCATGAACGTGACATGTGGAAAATCTAATAAGAAATGGATATCTGGAAACAGCCTCACAATGTAGTCAGGCTTCATTACAGATCCAAAGTAGTAACCATCCACACGACCATATGGAGTTAAAGTTCCAGTTATCCACAAGATAGAACCTACTTTCAAAGTTTGATGCTCTTCATTCCTCTTAATTACCAAATGTCGTAGCCCCAATACCTGTGATCAGAAATTGGGTTTGACTTTTTATAAATAACATTGAAAAAAAGATACAAAAAAACAAAAAAAGAGTAAATTCTAGTGGATTACCATTTTCAGAACTCAATACAAATTGTGGCGTGGTGCAGCTTCTAGGGTTTTTTTCTTTGTTAAATCAAGGTGATGGATGCCCTATATATATATATAGTATCTCTTGGTAAATATCCGCAAAGATCTTGTGTGTATATGAGATAAGCACATACGGTTGTATACTCCTAGTATATAGGAATATCTCATATTGAAAATATCCTACACAATCTTCTATCTAATAAATAACGATGACAAATCTTTTTGGTACTTCAACGTCTTCCTCCTCTCACACGATCTCGTTGTCTTCCTTGGTTAGAATATGGACCAGCATTAGACAAACGAGACTGCCTTCGCTGGTGAACATATTGTGCACCACCATGTTCCATCCTTTCTCTTTGACTTGAAGAACCAGAACTCAGACTTTGAAGTTGCTGGTAAAGAGATGGGTAACCACTAAAGTCATGCTGCATCATTTCTCCTCCTCGGGTTGATGAGCCCTGAGTTTGATGCTGCATCATTGCTCCTTGGGTTGATGACTCTCCAATGGTAAAGCCCCCCTGACTTTGTAAACCACCAAAGTAATGCTGCATCATTGCTCCTTGCTCTCTATCGTTAGGTCTCAGAGTTTGCATTTGTTGGGGCAGATATGGTGTGTCTTGATGCATCATTCCTCCTCCTTGGGTTGATAACTCTCCCACATTTAACATCTGAGTTCGGACTTGCTGATCAAGAGATTGTGTACTATCAAAGTGATGCTGCAACCATGGTCTTCGGGCTGATGGATCTCGAGAGTTGGACCTCTGAGTTTGAACTTGCTGGCCAAGAGACTGCGTACTATCAACGTGATGCTGCATCGGTGTTCTTTGTTCTGATGGCTCTCCAACGTAAGATCTCTGAGCTTGAAGAGACTGTGGACCACCAGAATGATAGTGCGTCCATGGTCTTTGCTCTGAAGGATCTCCAACGTAAGACCTCTGAGTTTGAACTTGCTGGCTAAGAAACTGTGGACCACCATAATGATGTCGCATCCATGGTCTTTGGTCTGATTGATATCCACCGTGAGACCTCTGAGTTCGGACTTGCTGATCAAGAGATTGTGTACTATCAAAGTGATGCTGCAACCATGGTCTTCGGGCTGATGGATCTCGAGAGTTGGACCTCTGAGTTTGAACTTGCCGGCCAAGAGACTGCGTACTATCAACGTGATGCTGCATCGGTGTTCTTTGTTCTGATGGCTCTCCAACGTAAGATCTCTGAGCTTGAACTTGATGGCCAAGAGACTGTGGACCACCAGAATGATAGTGCGTACATGGCCTTTGCTCTGATGGATCTTCAACGTAAGACCTCTGAGTTTGAACTTGCTGGCTAAGAAACTGTGGGCCACCATAATGATGTCGCATCCATGGTCTTTGGTCTGATTGATATCCACCGTGAGACCTCTGAGTTTGAACTTGCTGGCCAAGAGACTGTGTACCACTATAATGATATTGCATCCCTGGTCTTTGATCTGATGGATCTCCACCGTGAGACCTCTGAGCTTGAACTTGATGACCAAGAGACTGTGGACCACCATAATGATGTTGCATCCCTGGTCTTTGATTAGATGGATCTCCACCGTGAGACCTCTGATCTTGAACTTGAAGGCCAAGAGATTGCCGACCACCGGAATGATGTTGCTGCATGTACCTAGTTTGAGCTTCTTCAGACATGGGTGGAGCTGGAATATGGGTTAGTCTTGGAGTATTGCCCATCCGGATCTGCTCAGTATATGCATCTTCTATGGAATCAAGATAATGCCTGACACTAGTAGAAGCTTGGGTTTGGTAAATCCTTGCCGCTTCACTCTGCATGTTGCATTTACAGTTAAATGTGATTCTTGAACGCAAACTTTTAATACAATGGCAGAGCATATATCATCCATCACTCAAGAGCATCAGTTACACATCTTCTTGAACACGATCTAACTAGAAACATGAATGGCGTACCAAATTAGAAAGAACTTACCCCACTATTATCGTCTCCATCCATGGCGTGAGAGAAAGACGGAGAACCGAGAGATACAAGAGTCTAGAGAGACGAGAGACGATAGATGGTAAATGGTGAAAGAAGGTCTTTATAAACAAGATTTGAACCTTACTTAGCTTTCTCAACGAAACCAAATTCTTTTTGGTTTGGTTTAAATCCGGTTTGTTGTTTCTTGCTGATACATCACCTTTCTATATATTTTTGACTAAATCTGATGTTGCGTCGGTTAATAATAAGAATTTCTAATGTGGGTTTGGACTTTTTTTAATAAAAAAGTAAAAAGTATATATAGTTATTCTCTTTGTTTCTTGTGATACAAGTTACAAAAGCATTTTGAAAAAAAAAAACTAAAATGCCTCCATACGAATATACGATTAG
>CAJHQQ010003228.1:0-48240 GCA_905132885.1 Moricandia moricandioides | reverse complement strand
TATTCATACCCAGATGATCATTGTAAGAAGCTTTTTTGACTCAAATCAGTAGAATCACTGTTGAACACATGTTATGATGAAGATTATCCTACAGTTTTAACCGAAGTGATTCCAGTTTACCCTCTTTGGAGATTTGGAAATTTCTTCTTGATTACTAATCAAAACCCAGAATAAATCACGATGTAAGATCTCGATTTGGAACTCATAAATCAGTGTAGAATCATCCTGAAGTTGAATCAATATCATTGGAGTTATGATGAAGAAGTTATCCACTTTTAACCGGAAGTGATTCCAGGTTTGCCCTGTTTGGAGATTTGGCAATTTCTTCTTGATACTAATAAACCAGAATGAATCACGATGTAAGAAGCTTGATTTGGACTCATAAATCAGGTACGAATCACCCTGAAGTTGACTCAAGATCATAGGAGTTTATGATGAAGAAGTTATCCCACTTTTAACCGAAGTGATTCCAGTTTACCTGTTTGGAGATTTGGCAATTTCTTCTTGATACTAATCAAACCAGAATGAATCAAGATGTAAGAAGCTTATTTGGACTCATAAATCAGTGTAGAATCATCCTGAAGTTGAATCAAGATCATAGGAGTTATGATGAAGAAGTTATCCCACTTTTAACCGAAGTGATTCCAGTTTTGCCCTGTTTGGAGATTTTGGCAATTTCTTCTTGATACTAATAAAACCAGAATGAATCACGATGTAAGAAGCTTGATTTGGACTCATAATCAGTGTAGAATCACCCTGAAGTATGAAATCAAGATCATAGGAGTTTATGATGAAGAAGTTATCCCACTTTTAACCGAAGTGACTCCAGTTTACCCTGTTTGGAGATTTGGCAATTTCTTCTTGATACTAATAAAAACCAGAAATGAATCACGATGTAAGAAGCTTGATTTGGACTCATAAATCAGTGTAGAATCATCCTGAAGTTGAATCAATATCATTGGAGTTTATGATGAAGAAGTTATCCCACTTTTAACCGAAGTGATTCCAGTTTGCCCTGTTTGGAGATTTGAGCAATTTCTTCTTGATACTAATAAACCAGAATGAATCACGATGTAGAGAAGCTTGATTTGGACTCATAAATCAGTGTAGAATCACCCTGAATGTTGAATCAAGATCATAGGACTTATGATGAAGAAGTTATCCCACTTTTAACCGAAAGTGATTCCAGTTTGCCCTGTTGGAGATTTGGGCAATTTCTTCTTGATACTAATAAAACCAGAATGAATCACGATGTAAGAAGCTTGATTTGGAACTCATAATCGATTTAGAATCACCCTGAAGTTGAATCAATATCATTAGGAGTTATGATGAAGAAGTTATCCACTTTTAACCGAAGTGATTCCAGTTTCCCTGTTTGGAGATTTGGCAATTTCTTCTTGATACAAATAAAACCAGAATGAATCAACGATGTAAGAAGCTTGATTTGGACTCATAAATCAGTTGTAGAATCATCCTGAAGTTGAATCAAGATCATAGGAGTTATGATGAAGAAGTTATCCCACTTTTAACCGAAGTGATTCCAGTTTGCCTGTTTGGAGATTTGGCAATTTCTTCTTGAACTAATAAACCAGAATGAATCACGATGTAAGAAGCTTATTTGGACTCATAAATCAGTGTAGAATCACCTGAAGTTGATCAATATCATTGGAGTTATGATGAAGAAGTTATCCCACTTTTAACCGAAGTGATTCCAGTTTTCCTGTTTGGAGATTTGGCAATTTATTCTTGATACTAATAAAACCAGAATGAATCACGATGTAAGAAGCTTGATTTGGACTCATAAATCAGTGTAGAATCACCCTGAAGTTGAATCAATATCATAGGAGTTATGATGAAGAAGTTATCCCACTTTTAACCGAAGTGATTCCAGTTTACCCTGTTTGGAGATTTTGAATTTCTTCTTGATACTAATAAAACCAGAATGAATCACGATGTAAGAAGCTTGATTTGGACTCATAAATCAGTGGAGAATCATCCTGAAGTTGAAATCAATATCATTGGAGTTATGATGAAGAAGTTATCCCACTTTTAACCGAAGTGATTCCAGTTTGCTATTTGGAGATTTGGGCAATTTCTTCTTGATACTAATAAACCAGAATGAATCACGATGTAAGAAGCTTGATTTGGACTCATAAATCAGTGTAGAATCACCCTGAAGTTGAAGAAAGATCATAGGAGTTATGATGAAGAAGTTATCCCACTTTTAACCGAAGTGATCCAGTTTTACCTGTTTGGAGATTTGGCAATTTCTTCTTGATTCTAATCAAACCAGAATGAATCAAGATGTCAAGAAGCTTTATTTGGACTCATAAATCAGTGGATAATCACCCTGAAGTTGAATCAATAACATAGGAGTTATGATGAAGATGTTATTCCAACTTTTAAACCGAAGTGATTTCAGTTTACCCTGTTTGGAGATTTGGCTATTTTCTTCTTGATTCTAATCAAATCAGAATAAAATCTGTGAAAATAGAGAGATTTATTGAATTTCTTGTCTTGGTACTAATTAAAACCAGAATGAATCAGCGATTAAAGAAGCTTTATTTCGATCATAAATCAGTGTGGGAACTACCCTGAAGTTGAGAAGATATAAGGAGTTATGATGAAGAAAGTTATCCCACTTTTTAACCGGAAGTGATTCCAGTATACCTGTTTGGAGAATTTGACAATTTCTTCTTGATTCTAATCAAGAACAGAATGAATCAAGATGTAAAGAAGCTTTATTTGGAAACTCATAAATAGATGGATAATACCGCTGAAAGTTGAATCTAGATGCATTAGGAATGTTAATGATGAGAAGTTATCCCACCTTTTTAACCGAATTGATTCCAGTTTACCATGTTTGAGATAGGGCAATTTCTTCTTGATACCAAATAAAGACCTAGAATTGAATCACGATGTAGAAGCTTGATTTGGACCTCATAAATCAGTTAGAATCACCACTGAATTTTGAATAAAGATCATAGGAGTTATGATGAAAGACTTAATCCGAAACTTTTAACTGAAGTGACTCCCAGTTTTACCCTGTTAGGAGATTTGAACAATATTCTTCTTCATTCTAAATCAACCAGAATGAATCAGATTTTAAGAAGCTTGATTTGGACTCGATAAATCACAGTAGAATCATCCTGATTTTAATCAAATATTCATTGGAGTTATGATGAAGATCTTCTTTCCAGTTTTACGCGAAGTGATTCCAGTTTAACCCTCCTTTGGTAGATTTGAAATTTCTTCTTGAATCTCTAAAACAAACCAGAAATAAATCAAGATGTAAGAAATCACGATTTGGACTAAATAAAAAGTGTAGAATCATCCCTGAAGTTGAATAAAATATCAAATTGGACTTATGAATGAAGAAAGTTATCCCACTTTTAACGCGAAGTTCTTCTGCGCGTCGAGCCTACGTTTACTCGTCATTTTTCTGTGTATTTGTGGTTATTATTTTGATATTGTCTGTAGTGATCCAAACTTGATATTGCTTCAACTTCAGGGTGATTCTACACTGATTTAATGAGTCCAAAATCAAGCTTCTTACATCGTGATTCATTCTGGGTTTTATTAGTATCAAGAATAAATTGCCAAATCTCCAAACAGGGAAACTGGAATCACTTCGGTTTAAAAGTGGGAAACTTCTTCATCATAACTCCAATGATATTGATTCAACTTCAGGATGATTCTACACTGATTTATGAGTCCAAATCAGCTTCTTACATCTGATCATTCTGGTTGATTAGAATCAAGAAGAAATTGCCAAATCTCCAAACAGGGCAAACTGGAATCACTTCGGTTAAAAGTGGGATAATCTTCATCATAACTCCAATATTGATTCAACTTCAGGTGATTCTACACTGATTTATGAGTCCAAATCAAGCTTCTTAATCTTGATTCATTCTGGTTTGATTAGAATCAAGAATAAATTCCAAATCTCCAAACAGGGTAAAACTGGGAGTCACTTCAGTTAAAAGTCGGATAACGTCTTCATCATAACTCCTATGATCTTTATTCAAATTCAGGGTGATTCTAAACTGATTTATGAGTCCAAATCAAGCTTCTTACATCGTGATTCATTCTGGTTTTATTTGTATCAAGAAGAAATTGCCATATCTCCAAACATGGTAAACTGGAATCAATTCGGTTAAAAGTGGGATAACTTCTTCATCATAACTCCTATGATCTAGATTCAACTTCAGGGTGATTATCCATCTGATTTATGAGTCCAAATAAAGCTTCTTACATCTTGATTCATTCTGTTTTGATTAGAATCAAGAAGAAATTGTCAAATCTCCAAACAGGTATACTGGAATCACTTCGGTTAAAAGTGGGATAACTTCTTCATCATAACTCCTATGATCTTGCTTCAACTTCAGGGTAGTTCCACACTGATTTATGAGTCAAATAAAGCTTCTTTAATCGTGATTCATTCTGGTTTTATTAGTACCAAGAAGAAATTGCCAAATCTCCAAATAGGGCAAACTGGAATCAGTTCGGTTTAAAGTGGGATAACTTCTTCATCATAACTCCAATGATATTGATTCAACTTCAGGATGATTATACACTGATTTATGAGTCCAAATAAAGCTTCTTACATCTTGATTCATTCTGGTTTGATTAGAATCAAGAAGAAATTGCCAAATCTCCAAACAGGGTAAACTGGAGTCACTTCGGTTAAAAGTGGGATAACTTCTTCATCATAACTCCTATGATCTTTCTTGAACTTCAGGGTGATTCTACACTGATTAATGAGTCCAAATCAAGCTTCTTACATTGTGATTCATTCTGGTTTTATTAGTATCAAGAATAAATTGCCCAATCTCCAAACAGGAAAAACTGGAATCACTTCGGTTAAAAGTGGGATAACTTCTTCATCATAAGTCCAATGATATTGATTCAACTTCAGGATGACTCTCCACTTATTTATGAGTACAAATAAAACTTCTTACATCTTGATTCATTCTGGTTTGATTAGAATCAAGAAGAAATTGCCAAATCTCCAAACAAGGTAAACTGGAGTCACTTCGGTTAAAAGTGGGATAACTTCTTCATCATAACTCCTATGATCTTGCTTCAACTTCAGGGTGATTCTACACTGATTAATGAGTCCAAATCAATCTTCTTACATCGTGATTCATTCTGGTTTTATTAGTATCGAGAATAAATTGCCAAATCTCCAAACAAGGAAAACTGGAATCACTTCGGTTAAAAGTGGGATAACTTCTTCATCATAAGTCCAATGATATTGATTCAACTTCAGGATGATTCTACACTTATTTATGAGTCCAAATCGTGATTCTTACATCTTGATTTATTCTGGTTTGATTAGAATCAAGAAGAAATTTCCAAATCTCCAAAGAGGGTAAACTGGAATCATTTCGATTAAAACTGGAATAAGATCTTCATCATAACTCCAATGATATTGATTAAAATTCAGGATGATTCTACTCTGATTTATGAGTCCAAATCAAGCTTCTTAAATCTTGATTCATTCTGGTTTGATTAAAATGAAGAAGAAATTGTCAAATCTCCAAACAGGGTAAACTGGAGTCACTTCAGTTAAAAGTGGGATAACGTCTTCATCATAACTCCTATGATCTTTATTCAAATTCAGGGTGATTCTAAACTGATTTATGAGTCCAAATCAAGCTTCTTACATCGTGATTCATTCTGGTTTTATTTGTATCAAGAAGAAATTGCCATATCTCCAAACATGGTAAACTGGAATCAATTCGGTTAAAAGTGGGATAACTTCTTCATCATAACTCCTATGATCTTGATTCAACTTCAGGGTGATTATCCATCTGATTTATGAGTCCAAATAAAGCTTCTTACATCTTGATTCATTCTGTTTTGATTAGAATCAAGAAGAAATTGCCAAATCTCCAAACAGGTATACTGGAATCACTTCTGTTAAAAGTGGGATAACTTCTTCATCATAACTCCTATGATCTTGCTTCAACTTCAGGGTAGTTCCACACTGTTTTATGAGTCAAATTAAGCTTATTTAATCGTGATTCATTCTGGTTTTATTAGTACCAAGAAGAAATTGCCAAATCTCCAAATAGGAAAAACTGGAATCAGTTCGGTTTAAAGTGGGATAACTTCTTCATCATAACTCCAATGATATTGATTCTACTTCAGGATGATTCTATTATGATTTATGAGTCCAAATAAAGTTTCTTACATCTTGATTCATTCTGGTTTGATTAGAATCAAGAAGAAAATGCCAAATCTCCAAACAGGGTAAACTGGAGTCACTTCGGTTAAAAGTGGGATAACTTCTTCATCATAACTCCTATGTTCTTTCTTGAAATTCAGGGTGATTCTACACTGATTAATTAGTCCAAATCAAGCTTCTTACATTGTGATTCATTCTGGTTTTATTAGTATCAAGAATAAATTGCCAAATCTCCAAACAGGAAAAACTGGAATCACTTCGGTTAAAAGTGGGATAACTTCTTCATCATAAGTCCAATGATATTTATTCAACTTCAGGATGATTCTCCACTTATTTATGAGTCCAAATAAAACTTCTTACATCTTGATTCATTCTGGTTTGATTAGAATCAAGAAGAAATTGCCAAATCTCCAAACAGGGTAAACTGGAGTCACTTCGGTTAAAAGTGGGATAACTTCTTCATCATAACTCCTATGTTCTTTCTTGAAATTCAGGGTGATTCTACACTGATTAATTAGTCCAAATAAAGCTTCTTACATTTTGATTCATTCTGGTTTTATTAGTATCAAGAATAAATTGCCAAATCTCCAAACAGGAAAAACTGGAATCACTTCGGTTAAAAGTGGGATAACTTCTTCATCATAAGTCCAATGATATTTATTCAACTTCAGGATGATTCTCCACTTATTTATGAGTCCAAATAAAACTTCTTACATCTTGATTCATTCTGGTTTGATTAGAATCAAGAAGAAATTGCCAAATCTCCAAACAGGGTAAACTGGAGTCACTTCGGTTAAAAGTGGGATAACTTCTTCATCATAACTCCTATGTTCTTTCTTGAAATTCAGGGTGATTCTACACTGATTAATTAGTCCAAATCAAGCTTCTTACAATGTGATTCATTCTGGTTTTATTATTATCAAGAATAAATTGCCAAATCTCCAAACAGGAAAAACTGGAATCACTTCGGTTAAAAGTGGGATAACTTCTTCATCATAAGTCCAATGATATTTATTCAACTTCAGGATGATTCTCCACTTATTTATGAGTCCAAATAAAACTTCTTACATCTTGATTCATTCTGGTTTGATTAGAATCAAGAAGAAATTGCCAAATCTCCAAACAGGGTAAACTGGAGTCACTTCGGTTAAAAGTGGGATAACTTCTTCATCATAACTCCTATGTTCTTTCTTGAAATTCAGGGTGATTCTACACTGATTAATTAGTCCAAATCAAGCTTCTTACATTGTGATTCATTCTGGTTTTATTAGTATCAAGAATAAATTGCCAAATCTCCAAACAGGAAAAACTGGAATCACTTCGGTTAAAAGTGGGATAACTTCTTCATCATAAGTCCAATGATATTTATTCAACTTCAGGATGATTCTCCACTTATTTATGAGTCCAAATAAAACTTCTTACATCTTGATTCATTCTGGTTTGATTAGAATCAAGAAGAAATTGCCAAATCTCCAAAGAGGGTAAACTGGAGTCACTTCGGTTAAAAGTGGGATAACTTCTTCATCATAACTCCTATGATCTTGCTTCAACTTCAGGGTGATTCTACACTTATAAATGAGTCCAAATCAAGCTTCTTACATCGTGATTCATTCTGGTTTTATTAGTATCGAGAATAAATTGCCAAATCTCCAAACAGGGAAAACTGGAATCACTTCGGTTAAAACTGGGATAACTTCTTCATTATAAGTCCAATGATATTGATTCAACTTCAGGATGATTCTACACTTATTTATGAGTCCAAATCGAGATTCTTACATCTTGATTTATTCTGGTTTGATTAGAATCAAGAAGAAATTTCCAAATCTCCAAAGAGGGTAAACTGGAATCACTTCGGTTAAAACTGGAATAAGATCTTCATCATAACTCCAATGATATTGATTTAAATTAAGGATGATTCTACTCTGATTTATGAGTCCAAATCAGGCTTCTTAAATCTTGATTCATTCTGGTTTGATTAGAATGAAGAAGAAATTGTCAAATCTCCAAACAGGGTAAACTGGAGTCACTTCAGTTAAAAGTGGGATAACGTCTTCATCATAACTCCTATGATCTTGATTCAAATTCAGGATGATTCTAAACTGATTTATGAGTCCAAATCAAGCTTCTTACATCGTGATTCATTCTGGTTTTATTTGTATCAAGAATAAATTGCCAAATCTCCAAACAGGGTTAACTGGGATCACTTCGGTTAAAAGTGGGATAACTTCTTCATCATAAGTCCAATGATATTGATTCAACTTTAGGATGGTTCTACACTTTTTTATGAGTCCAAATCAAGATTATTACATCTTGATTCATTCTGGTTTGATTAGAATCAAGAAGAAATTGCCAAATCTCCAAAGAGGGTAAACTGGAGTCACTTCGGTTAAAAGTGGGATAACTTCTTCATCATAACTCCTATGATCTTGATTCAACTTCAGGGTGGTTCTACACTGATTTATGAGTCCAAATCAAGCTTCTTACATTGTGATTCATTCTGGTTTTATTAGTATCAAGAATAAATTGCCAAATCTCCAAACAGGGCAAACTGGAATCACTTCGGTTAAAAGTGGGATAATTTCTTGATCATAAGTCCAATGATATTGATTCAAGTTCAGGATGATTCTACATTGATTTATGAGTCCAAATCAAGATTCTTACATCTTGATTCATTCTGGTTTGATTAGAATCAAGAAGAAATTGCCAAATCTCCAAACAGTGTAAACTGGAGTCACTTCGGTTAAAAGGGGGATAACTTCTTCATCATAACTCCTATGATCTTGCTGCAACTTCAGGGTGATTCTACACTGATTAATGAGTCCAAATAAAGCTTCTTACATTATTATTCATTCTGGTTTAATTAGTATCAAAAATAAATTGCCAAATCTCCAAACAGGGAAAACTGGAATCACTTCGGTTAAAAGTGGGATAACTTCTTCATCATAAGTCCAATGTCATGAGTCCAAATCAATATTATTACATCTTTATTCATTCTGGTTTGATTAGAATCAAGAAGAAATTGCCAAATCTCCAAACAGGGTAAACTGGAATCACTTCGGTTAAAAGTGGAATAACATCTTCATCATAACTCCTATGATATTGATTCAATTTCAGGGTGATGATCCACTGATTTATGAGTCCAAATAAAGCTTCTTACATCTTGATTCATTCTGGTTTGATTAGAATCAAGAAGAAATTGTCAAATCTCCAAACATGGTAAAGTGGAGTCACTTCGCTTAAAAGTGGGATAACTTCTTCATCATAACTCCTATGATCTTGATTCAACTTCAGGGTGGTTCTACACTTATTTATGAGTCCAAATCAAGCTTCTTACATCGTGATTCATTCTGGTTTGATTAATATCAAGAAAAAATTGTCAAATCTCCAATCAGGGCAAACTAGAATCACTTCGGTTAAAAGTGGGATAACTTCTTGATCATAATTCCAATGATATTGATTCAACTTCAGGATGATTATACACTGATTTATGAGTCCAAATCAAGATTCTTACATCTTGATTCATTCTGGTTTGATTAGAATCAAGAAGAAATTGCCAAATCTCCAAACAGTTTAAACTGGAGTCACTTCGGTTAAAAGTGGGATAACTTCTTCATCATAACTCCTATGATCTTGCTTCAACTTCATGGTGATTCTACACTGATTAATGAGTCCAAATCAAGCTTCTTACATTGTGATTCATTCTGGTTTTATAAGTATCAAGAATAAATTGCCAAATCTCCAAACAGGGAAAACTAGAATCACTTCGGTTAAAAGTGGGATAACTTCTTCATCATAAGTCCAATGATATTGATTCAACTTCAGGATGATTCTCCACTTATTTATGAGTCAAAATAAAGCTTCTTACATCTTGATTCATTCTGGTTTGATTAAAATCAAGAAGAAATTGCCAAATCTTCAAACAGGGTAAACTGGAGTCACTTCGGTTAAAAGGGGGATAACTTCTTCATCATAACTCCTATGATCTTGCTTCAACTTCAGGGTGATTCTACACTTATTAATGAGTCCAAATCAAGCTTCTTACATCGTGATTCATTCTGGTTTTATTAGTATCAAGAATAAATTGCCAAATCTCCAAACAGGGAAAACTAGAATCACTTCGGTTAAAAGTGGGATAACTTCTTCATCATAAGTCCAATGATATTGGTTCAACTTCAGGATGATTCTACACTTATTTATGAGTCCAAATCGAGATTCTTACATCTTGATTTATTCTCGTTTGATTGGAATCAAGAATAAATTTCCAAATCTCCAAAGAGGGTAAACTGGAATCACTTCGGTTAAAACTGGAATAAAATCTTCATCATAACTCCAATGATATTGATTCAAATTCAGGATGATTCTAATCTGATTTATGAGTCCAAATCAAGCTTCTTAAATCTTGATTCATGAAAACTAAAGAGATATCTGAGGTTATATGAGTATTTGAGACGTTGAAAGAGATTAGAACAGAGATTAGAAGAGACTTGGAGATTAAAGCTTGAAATGAGACTAGAAATCCATTTCTGGATGAAGAACACTTGAGAGAATAAGAGAGACTCGAAAACATTGCTTAATTGATTAATGAGGAAGTGTTACAAATATATAGAGAAGGATAAAGCTTAATGCAACGGATACAAGATAAGGTTTCAACAGGATCGTGTGTAGTCAAGGCTGGAGGAGCGTCCCGTTTGAATCTTGTGGACGAGAGGCTTCACATGCTTGATGCCTTTGGCATCTTGACCAGATGCTCTCCTTTCCAGCTGTGCCAGTCTGTCAAGGCACGAGCTCCCCTTATCCATAAGGTTCGTTGATCCTAGACATAGAGTGTAAACTGGTCCGGCAAGGTAATCTTTCTCCTTTTACCTTTGGTTGATTCTTTTCACCATTTGGTAAGCAAAGGTGTACGGCCTTGTACGGACTAGTTGTACGGCGTTGTACGGACTAGTTGTACGGCCTTGTACGGACACTCTCAACTTGGTTCCTTAAGCCTTCTCCAATCTTTGTATCCTCATTTCTCATTCAGTTCAACACTCCCCCTCAAGCTTGACCAAGGGAACCGGTCAAGCTTGGATGTCATGAGATCTTCCTCATTAAAAACCTTGCCAAAGAAAACCCTCCTTAGGGATAAAACCTTAGCAAGGAAAAGAGTAAAGACCTCATGACAAGAGGATCTAGTTGAGCCTGGTAAGATCACTGAGTCCTAATCTGTGATGAATGGACTCAAGTGTCTTCTGTCTTGGAGCTTTAGTGAATACATCTGCCAACTGATCTTCACTCGTGTGTAACAAGGTAAGATCACTCCTTGGACTATCATTTGCCTCACCTTGTGGCAATCAACCTCAATGTGCTTGGTTCTCTCATGAAACACCGAGTTGGAGGCAATATGGATTGCTGCTTGATTGTCACAATGCATGGTCATTGGTGTGGACTGGTTGATCTCCAAGTGCTTCAGTATTCCCTTGATCCAAACTAGCTCATTAGTCAGCTTCAACATGGCCCTGTACTCAGCTTCAGCACTTGAGCATGATACCACCTTCTGCTTCTTGCTCTTCCAAGTAACCAAGTTCCCACCAATGAATGTGCAATAGCCAGTGGTTGACTTCCTATCTGCTCTATCTCCAGCCCAATCAGCATCACAGTATCCCACTACTTCAGTGCTCTTGTTACACCCCATCCACACTCCTTGCTCTGGTGAACCATTTAGATACATCAGGATCCTATTCACCATGCTCCAATGATGCTCCTTTGGTCCTTGCATATGTTGGCTCACCTGATTCACAGCAAAGCATATGTCAGGACGTGTAATGGTTAAGTAGATCAACTTACCAACAAGCTTCCTATAGAGCTTGGCATCTTCAAATGGTTGGCTATCTTCAATCTCCCCCTCACGTGGAACCTTATACCATCTTCCAGAGGTGTCTTCACTGTCTTTCCTCCAAGTTTACCTGCATCTTTCAAAAGATCAAGTGTATATTTCCTTTGAGAAAGAAACAATCCTTCCTTGGATCTACATATCTCAATTCCAAGGAAGTATTTCATTTCTCCCAAGTCTTTAATTTCAAAGACAGACTTTAAGAAGTCCTTAGTAGATTGAATTCCAACCTTGTCACTTCCTGTGATGATGATATCATCAACATACACAAGAATGACTACAATACCTGATGAGGTGGATAAGGAGAAGAGAGTATGGTCGAGTTCTGACCTCTTGAAACCCCTTCCATTCAGAGTTGTGCTCAGTTTGGTGTACCAGGCTCTAGGTGATTGTTTGAGACCATAGATGGCTTTCTTTAGTCTTAGGACATTTCCCTCTTTGACCAAATGCTCAAGGCCAGGAGGGGGAAGCATATAGACCTCATCTTCAAGTTCTCCTTGCAAGAATGCATTCTTCACATCCATTTGCCAAAGGCCCCATTCCAAGTTCACAGCAAGAGATAGCACTATTCTGATTGTATGGAGCTTGGCAACTGGAGCAAACGTGTCAATGTAGTCCTCTCCATAAGTTTGAGTGAACCCTCTGGCTACCAGTCTGGTCTTCCTCCTATCAATCTTCCCATTTGCAAGGTACTTGATGGTGAATATCCATCTGCTAGACACAGCCTTCTTCCCTTTTGGTAGTGCACTCTCATACCAGGTATCATTCTTGATCATTGCATCTGCTTCAGCACCAACTGATTCCCTCCATTCTTTGTCTTGCATAGCTTCTTCATAGGAGCTTGGTAACTTACTCTCATCCAGACTCGTCATGAAAGCACAATGGTCTTCAGGGTAATATACCAGTGTACAAGCAGCTTGAACAGGATGCTCCACTGCTTGTGCATTGTAGTATACCCTTGTATTCACCCAGTTGGATGGAGGGTTTCTTATCCTTGTACTCCTTCTTAAAGGTTGAGGTTGAGGTACTTCAGGTTGTTCTTCCTCAATCTCTCCTTCTTCTTCCTGGTTTGCACCTTCCGCATCTTCATTTCCTTGATCCACACCTTGATCATGTTGTGAGCCTGATGATTCTTCCTCATATTGCTCATGAGCATCAGGTTCATTTCCCCCCTCATGGTCGAGGTGGGGTTCCTGACCATCCATATCCACAGTAGGTGGACCTTGTTGTTGTTTACTTCCACCCTTGTGATCCTGAGATAAGTTAATCCCAAGACTCTCCAAGATAACCCTCAAGTTTGCTGCCTTATCTGATGTCAAGTCCTTTAATTCTGCTTGGTTCTTTTCTTCATAGAACCCTCTTTCTTCTACAAACTTCACATCCCTTGATATAAACACCCTCCTGGTTACTGGATCATAACACTTGTATCCCTTCTGAGTTGGTGAGTAACCAATGAACATCCCTTTGGTACTCTTTGCTTCCAACTTGTTCCTGAGTTCTCCTGGTTTGTGAACAAAGCAAAGACACCCAAAGACTCGAAGGTGATCTAAGGCTGGCCTATACTTGTTCAACACTTGAAATGGTGACTGATCATGAAGAACTCTGGTTGGGGTTCGGTTGATCAAGTAACAAGCAGTGGCAACAGCATCACTCCAGAATCTCTTGGGTACATTTGCTTGGAACATCATGGACCTAGCAACCTCCATAAGGTGTCTATTCTTCCTTTCTGCTACTCCATTTTGTTGTGGGGTGTAAGGGCAGCTTGTTTGATGAAGAATGCCATGTTGAGATAGATGCAACTTGAATGCTTGACTTGTGTATTCTCCACCAGTATCTGATCTAAAAACTTTCAGCTTAGCATTGAAATGGTTAGTCACATAAGTATGAAAGTTTCTAAATGCATCAAGCACCCTATCTTTAGATGGAATCAAGGTTATCCAGGTGTATTTCGATTTTTCATCTATGAATGTGACAAAGTATTTATGATTCTCTCTAGACAAGCAAGGGGCAGTCCAAACATCTGAATGTATTAGATCAAAACAATTATCATAGATAGTAGTGGACTTATGGAAAACAGTCTTACAATGGTTGCCTAAAATACAAGCTTCACAGTCATTATTTTCAAACACAACACCTGGGACCATTAAGTTTAAAGCTCTAACATGAGGGTGTCCTAGTCTAGCATGCCACAAAGCATTCTTATTTAAAGTAGAAGCAGAAGCAGAAGTAAAGGAACAATTAGGATCAGGCAAAACATTAATCTCTTCAAGTAGGTAAAGGTCTCCTTTTGTAACTCCTTGCCCAATCACACGGTTGCTTTCAATATCCTGAAACTTAACATCATTAGGACTGAATATAACTTTGCATTTGAGATCATTGGTGCATTTCTTAACAGATAACAAGTTTGAAGTAAACTCAGGCATATAAAAAACTCTAGACTCCTTATCAAACAGTTTTAATTTGCCTATACCTCTTATTGAAATTCTATCACCATTAGCAATCATAACATGTCCATGAGCAGGTTCTATTTCTTTAATAAGACTAGTATCACTAATCATATGATGTGATGCACCTGAATCAACTATCAATGGTTTAGACATGCTACAAGCACTAAGAGATAGACCAGCAATCCTAGAGTGGGTATATGCATCAGTTTGATCATAAAGACTAGTAACTTTAGATGCACCAAATGAATACCCCCTGAGGTTACCAAAGATGTTACCATTGTCCTTGAGCATCTTGATGAGAGCATCCATCTCAGATCTGCGGATGAACTCATGCTCATTTGGACGGTTGGTTGGTTGAGCTGCATAGGTCACCAATGCCTTGTTCTCACCACCTTCTCTTCCTTCAGTCTCTGATGCCCGGTTTGACGTTCCTGCTCCACTCATCAGATGCTGATCACTTCCTCCATTGCTCACATTTGACCTTGCATCTCTATCCTTCATGAACTTGTTTGGCTTGAGATGTGGGTGAAGGATCCAGCACTAATGCTTCTTGTGACCTTGTCTCTTGCAATGGTCACATTTTCCATTAAACCTTCTTTCTTCATACTTGTTCACCCTGTAGGCTTAAGGGACTTCAGCTTGATTAGCCAATGTAAGTTCCCCCTTTCCTCCAAATAGCCCCAATGATCCTTGTTCCTTCTGGATTTGTGCGCAGACTTCTTCTAGAGTGGGTAACTTCTCAGCTCGCAGGATGTGCTTTACCAAGTCATTGTAGGTAGAGTTAAGAGTGAGTAGCAAGCCAAAGACCTTGTCTTGTTCACGCCTTTCATTGAGCTCATCTGGATCAGTTGTGCTTGGCCTCAACATCTCAAGCTCTGACCACAATGCTCTAAACTTCCCAAGATGCTTTGTGAATTCCATATCTTCTTGTGCCAAGTTGTTTATTGCTCGCTTAATCTCAAACACACGAGTAAGGTTTGAGATGTTTCCATATACCTTCTGGAGAGTATCCCATAGGTCCTTTGCCTTCTCACAGTAGCTGTACGCCTCTAAGATTGATGGATCTAGAGAGCTTTGAAGGATGGACATCACCAGGTTATCTTCCTGGATCCATTTCACTTCATCACACACAACAATCTCCTTGTCGCCTTCATGAGTAATGAGTTTTGGAGCTTCATCTTCAAGGATGTGGTTCCACAAACCCTTACTCCCCACTGCTGTCTTCACCACACGAGACCATAGGAGGTAGTTTCCCCCCTTTAGAATCACTGGAATCACCGTAGTCTTAGTACCCTCCATCTTGAAGCTTCCCGGATGAAAAAGGTGTTCTTGAGTGTTCTTGAGCAAGAAATGAAATCAAACCCCAGATTCAAGTGAACCTGGCTCTGATACCATGAAAACTAAAGAGATATCTGAGGTTATATGAGTATTTGAGACGTTGAAAGAGATTAGAACAGAGATTAGAAGAGACTTGGAGACTAAAGCTTGAAATGAGACTAGAAATCCATTTCTGGATGAAGAACACTAGAGAGAATAAGAGAGACTCGAAAACATTGCTTAATTGATTAATGAGGAAGTGTTACAAATATATAGAGAAGGATAAAGCTTAATGCAATGGATACATGATAAGGTTTCAACAGGATCGTGTGTAGTCAAGGCTGGAGGAGCGTCCCGTTTGAATCTTATGGACGAGAGGCTTCACATGCTTGATGCCTTTGGCATCTTGACCAGATGCTCTCCTTTCCAGCTGTGCCAGTCTGTCAAGGCACGAGCTCCCTTATCCATAAGGTTCGTTGATCCTAGACATAGAGTGTAAACTGGTCCGGCAAGGTAATCTTTCTCCTTTTACCTTTGGTTGACTTTTTTCACCATTTGGTAAGCAAAGGTGTACGGCCTTGTACGGACTAGTTGTACGGCCTTGTACGGACACTCTCAACTTGGTTCCTTAAGCCTTCTCCAATCTTTGTATCCTCATTTCTCATTCAGTTCAACAATTCATTCTGGTTTGATTAGAATGAAGAAGAAATTGTCAAATCTCCAAACAGGGTAAACTGGATTCACTTCAGTTAAAAGTGGGATAACGTCTTCATCATAACACCTATGATCTTGATTCAAATTCAGGGTGATTCTAAACTAATTTATGAGTCAAAATCAAGCTTCTTACATCGTGATTCATTCTGGTTTTATTTGTATCAAGAAGAAATTGCCATATCTCCAAACATGGTAAACTGGAATCACTTCGGTTAAAAGTGGGATAACTTCTTCATCATAACTCCTATGATCTTGATTCAACTTCAGGGTTGTTCTACACTGATTTATGAGTCCAAATAAAGCTTCTTACATCGTGATTCATTCTGGTTTTATTAGTATCAAGAATAAATTGCCAAATCTCCAAACAGGGCAAACTGGAATCACTTCGGTTAAAAGTGGGATAACTTCTTGATCATAAGTCCAATGATATTGATTCAACTTCAGGATGATTCTACACTGATTTATGAGTCCAAATCAAGATTCTTACATCTTGATTCATTCTGGTTTGATTAGAATCAAGAAGAAATTGCCAAATCTCCAAACAGGGTAAACTGGAATCACTTCGGTTAAAAGTGGGATAACTTCTTCATCATAACTCCAATGATATTGATTTTACTCCAGGGTGATTCTACACTGATTAATGAGTCAAAATCAAGCTTCTTACATCGTGATTCATTCTGGTTTTATTAGTATCTGTTGAAATAAAGAAGAAAATAACCCGAGGAAAGGAGTTAGTTCATGATCAAAGGAGAGGTCATCAAGAGAAGCCAATTTGGTTCTGTCCGTACAGACTTGCTCCACAAGCTACCACTTGACCTAACTTACCTTGCAAGGCAAGAAATGAGTGGGTAGGGTTAAGGGACGTTGCTTAGCTCCAGGAATCTTAGAATAATCAGTTTGAATTCAAGGAAGGATCTGGTTTGAATTAGGCAGAGAAAAGTCACATGGGTGCATAAGGAGTTGTAGCAGACCTGTCACTATCACCATGGAGACCACACCTTGCCTCATGTCCCTTTCTCCTCATCTGGACGTGCCTCCCCTTGACTGTATCCCCTTTGGCCTCTTCTCATCCCATACAAAATTATTTTTTTATGTTTCAATGTTTTAGTAATTGTTTAATCATGTGTATTGCCTATTTAAAGGCTTCCCCATCACTTGTAACACTTACCAGAATCAATAGACAAGTTTCTCTCTCTAAACTCGTGGCTCTCTCTCTCTTGCTTGTGTCTAAACAATATTCACAATGTAAGGAGTTAAGTATTATGGTTTAGAGGCTGCCTTAGCTCTTTCTCTCTTAAGGCAGCCTAATACTTGTCAATCTCACTCTAAACTCTTCTTTATCTACTGTATTAAACTCTAGCTTACTGATTCTAAATCCCATCATTTAAGTACACAAACTCTAAGTGTTGTGTTACTTCTCAAGGATTAGATTCATACTAGAGAGTTTCTGCTTCATAAAACCAGTTTACTGTCTAGCATTCTTGGTTATATAGTAAGCTGTGTATGAGGATTCAATCACAAGTTGGTTGTCTCTTCCTTTGAATGGTGAGTTCCTGTTGTATGGTTGAAGAGGATTCAGTTACAAGTTAACTGAAGACTCTCTTGACATGAGACAAACACTCATGAATTCCAACATGGTATCAGAGCCTTGTTGCTCTTCTTTGGGATTAAACTCACCTATTTTCTCTCCCACTCTGATACAGTGTTAGCTTGGTCAGTACTTGTGTTAGTATCTTGAATCAAGCTTGAGGAAGAGAAAGATTTAGAAAATGCTTCACCACTATGCTTTATCCATTGGATAATAGCTTGTTCTTTATGGAGCATCTCTTTGACCAGTGGACAAATTGTTTTGATCCATTGGTTTCTTTGTTGTGTGAGCCATAGAAAACACTTGTTTATGTGTTATTCTGATGGTTCTCTTGTTGCAAGCCCTGGAAAACATCAGTTCATGAGTTATTCTAGTGGCACTTGTCTAAGATCAGTGAGCAAATTAATTGTTCAATGGTCCATTGTGTTTCAGCTACTAAAGCACCAAACTCTTGATGAGTAATGGATGCTCCTGGCTGTTTATGCTTCCGTAAAACTCAAGAAAACAGAGCAAAACTCTGTCCATTAGAACTCTTGAGCAAATTCTCTGTTCTCTATTCTCTCATTCCTCGATTCTCAGGTTACTTTCTCCATAATTCTCCCATTCTTTGGCTACTAATACTCTGGTTACATCATTCTCTACTCTCTACTTATTCTCTGGTTACTTTTACTCTGGTTACTTTCTCCATTCTCACAAACTCTTGTTTAGAATATGCCTAAGGTTGTTAAACTGTCTTGAAGTGAAGCTGTCTTGAAAGAGTTGTCTTGCTTCTGCACTTTGGAAAATTGATTGTGTTATTGCCTGAATGCTTAGTCTTGTTGATTAGGATTCAGAGAGTGTTGCTAGGATAGGATCTTAAAGATATCTATCCATTGCTGTTGTGCTTATTTAAATTGTGTGTTTAAAGATCAGACTTGGTGAAAACCAATGTTCTGGTCTCTTGTTGTCTACTGATGCTTGTCTTAGTGTTGGTTTGACAGAATGCCCATGTTGATCAGAGCCTGCACAAGATGCATATTCCTGACCATGGAGAGATAGTTTGTGAGTAGACCAGGTGGCTTAAGCTCATATCAAGCTTGTCTCCTCCCCTATACTCGGATTCAAGCTTGAGGGGGGCTCTAAATGCGCTTCCATGGCCTGTCTAGAAGCCATTGCAAGAAGAATTCAACAAGGACAACAACAACTTGGAGTTAGAACAGTTACCTTCTGGTTGGAAAGCTATAGATCAGCTTCTACATGGAGTTAGAACAGTTACCTTCAGTGGGGAAGCTATGGATCAGCCCAAGGCATGGAGATAGAACAGTTACCTTCTGGTTGGCAAGCTATGTATCAGCTTCTACATGAAGTTAGAACAAATACCTTCAGTTGGGAAGCTATGAATCAGCCCATAGCATGTGTGCTTGTACCTAGTTGATGAAACTTCAAGTTAAGAGGGCAGTGGTCTCAAGGCATTGGGATCATCATTGGCTCTCATCTTCCAAGCTTGACCACATACTCTTATTCTCAGGTCAAGCTTGAGGAGGGGTGTTAAATGAGAAGCCAATGTCCATTCTTTCAGAAACTTATGCAAGGGAAGTACCTAAATCTATACTTATGCTTATGATTGACTAGGTTTGCCCCTTGAGAATTGATGCAAGTGTGTGTGCATTGTTTGAATCAGGTACTTGGACCTCATGAGAAGAGTCTGGTCGTGGATCAAACCCCTTGATGATGGCTGGATGTCAGAAGAAAGGGGGAGACAAAGAACCAGCCACATGGAGTTTTCCAAGCAGTTTTGAGTGTGAAGCAAGGAAGGCATTGTGACTGCTTGCCATTGAAGAAAGGCCATGATCCAGGGTTTATGAATCCCCAAAATATCATAAAACTCATAAACCCACTGGCCAATCCCTAGGCTGAAGTAGTTGCACTCTTTTTCCCGAAGTATGGTTTTATCCCAAGAGGTTTTCCATACTTAGGTTTTTAATGAGGCAAGTACTGTCAGTTCCAAGCTTGCCCAAGGATCTCCTATGGTCAAGCTTGAGGGGGAGTGTTGAAATAAAGAAGAAAATAACCAGAGGAAAGGAGTTAGTTCATGATCAAAGGAGAGGTCATCAAGAGAAGCCAATTTGGTTCTGTCCGTACAGACTTGCTCCACAAGCTACCACTTGACCTAACTTACCTTGCAAGGCAAGAAATGAGTGGGTAGGGTTAAGGGACGTTGCTTAGCTCCAGGAATCTTAGAATAATCAGTTTGAATTCAAATGGAAGGATCTGGTTTGAATTAGGCAGAGAAAAGTCACATGGGTGCATAAGGAGTTGTAGCAGACCTGTCACTATCACCATGGAGACCACACCTTGCCTCATGTCCCTTTCTCCTCATCTGGACGTGCCTCCCCTTGGCTGTATCCCCTTTGGCCTCTTCTCATCCCATACAAAATTATTTTTTTATGTTTCAATGTTTTAGTAATTGTTTAATCATGTGTATTGCCTATTTAAAGGCTTCCCCATCACTTGTAACACTTACCAGAATCAATAGACAAGTTTCTCTCTCTAAACTCGTGGCTCTCTCTCTCTTGCTTGTGTCTAAACAATATTCACAATGTAAGGAGTTAAGTATTATGGTTTAGAGGCTGCCTTAGCTCTTTCTCTCTTAAGGCAGCCTAATACTTGTTGAACCAAATAAGAAATGGAGCACAAGTGTTGATCTGAGTAAAGGAAGAAGAGAGGCTGAGAGGCTTAAACCAAAGGAATGGGATCAAGAGGAAGGAAGTGCAAAGCTAGGGCGAGTGTACGGACAGTACGGACTGTACGGCCTACTGTACGGACAACTCGACCAAGGTGTGTTTAAAACTCAACTTAAACACATTCTGATCTTGTGCAAAAATAGGGCAAAGTGTACGGATGGCCCTAGGCCGTACAACTCCCTATCCGTACAAGGCAAGAACGTGGGACACAAGGAAGGAAGAAGCTAAGGTAAATGGGTGCAAGGTTAAAGAGAAGTTAACTTGACCCTTATCCGGTAAATGAAGAGTGAAGACTCGAGGATAAGGCTTGACCAAGACAGGCTGGCTCGTGCTGGAAAGGAGAAGGCATCTGGTCAAGATGCCAAAGGCATCAAGCTTCCTCAGCCAAGTATTCAAACAAGGCGCGCCTCTTCCCTAAGACTGACCACGTTTACCTCTTGCTTACCTTAACCTTTATTACCGTTTGTGGATTAGGTTAATGCTTCTCTATATATTGTAACCAGTACTCAGATTAATAAACAAGCAAACATTTCGAGTCTATTCTCTTCTCTCTAGTTCTTGAGCTCCCAAATGGGTTCTTGAACAAATCGGCTCCTACTCTCTTACTTTCTCTCTCAATCTCTTCTAATCTCTCTATTCTACTCTACTCGACCTTTACATACTCAGATTCTACTCATTCTTTCATGGTATCAGAGCCAGGTTCTCTTGAATCTGGGTTGCAACGTTGAAGACTCAAGATGGAGAACACCAAGACTACTATCATTCCGGTTACTTTGAAAGGGGGAAACTATCTCCTTTGGTCGAGGGTAGTGAAGACTGCCGTGGGGAGTAAGGGCTTGTGGAACCACATCCTTGAAGATGGAGCTCCCAGGATCATTACTCATGAAGGTGACAAGGAGATTGTCACATGTGATGAAGAGAAGTGGATGCAAGAGGATATGCTGGTGATATCTATCCTTCAAAGCTCCCTGGATCCATCGATTTTGGAGGCTTATAGCTACTGTGAGAAGGCTAAAGACCTATGGGATACGCTTCAAAAGGTATATGGAAACATCTCAAACCTTACCAGAGTGTTTGAGATCAAGAGAGCTATAAACAACTTAGCTCAGGAGGATATGGAGTTCACAAAACACTTGGGGAAGTTTAGAGCTTTATGGTCTGAGCTTGAAATGCTAAGGCCTAGTACTACTGATCCGGATGAGCTGAATGAGAGGCGTGAGCAGGATAAGGTCTTTGGCCTACTCCTCACTCTCAACTCAAGCTACAATGATCTCATTAAGCACATCCTAAGATCAGAAAAGCTCCCATCCCTTGAAGAAGTGTGCTCGCAAATCCAGAAAGAACAAGGGTCATTGGGACTCTTTGGAGGAAAGGGAGAGCTTACCTTGGCTAATCAAGCTGAAGGACCACAGGCCAACAAGGTGAACAAGTATGAAGAGAGGAGGTTCAATGGAAACTGTGATCATTGCAAGAGACAAGGTCACAAGAAGCATCAGTGCTGGATCCTTCACCCACATCTTAAGCCAAACAAGTTCCTGAAGGATAGAGATGCAAGGGCAAACGTGGGTTATGGAGGAGGTGATCAGCATGGGATAAGTGGAACTGGGCCATCAAACCGGACACAAGAGACTGAAGGACGTGAAGGTGGTGAGAACAAGGCATTGGTAACTTACACTTCTCAACCAACCAACCGTCCAAGTGAGCATGAGTTCATCCGGAGATCAGAAATAGATGCCCTCATCAAGATGCTCAAAGACAATGGTAACAACTTTGGTAACCTCAGGGGGTATTCTTTTGGTGTATCTAAAGTTACTAGTCCTTATGATCAAACAGATTCATATACTCACTCTAGGATTGCTGGACTATCACTTAGTGCATGTAGCATGTCTAAACCATTGATAGTTGATTCAGGTGCATCACATCATATGATTAGTGATTCTAGTCTTATTAAAGATATAGAGCCTGCTTATGGACATGTTATGATTGCTAATGGTGATAGAATTCCAATAAGGGGTATAGGAAAACTAAAACTGTTTGATAAGGAATCTAGAGCTTTCTATATGCCTGAATTTACATCAAACTTGTTATCTGTTAAGAAGTGTACCAATGATTTAAAATGCAAAGTTATCTTCAGTCCTAATGATGTGAAGTTTCAGGATATTGAGAGAAGCCGTGTGATTGGGAAAGGAGTTACTAAAGGAGACCTTTACTTACTTGAAGAGCTTACTTCTTTACCCAATTGTTCTTTTACTTCTGTTTCTGCTTCTGCTTTGAATAAGAATGCTTTATGGCATGCTAGACTAGGACATCCTCACGTTAGAGCTTT
The DNA here is from genome assembly GCA_905132885.1 of Moricandia moricandioides. Lineage (NCBI taxonomy): Eukaryota > Viridiplantae > Streptophyta > Magnoliopsida > Brassicales > Brassicaceae > Moricandia > Moricandia moricandioides. The sequence continues at coordinate 25,060 of CAJHQQ010003228.1, read as the reverse complement.
AAACTTAATGGTTCCAGGTGTTAGCTTTGAAAATAATGATTGTGAAGCTTGTATTTTAGGCAAGCATTGTAAGACTGTATTTCAAAAGTCCACTACTATCTATGATCACTGCTTTGATTTAATACATTCTGATGTTTGGACTGCTCCTTGTTTGTCTAGAGAGAACCATAAATACTTTGTCATATTCATAGATGAAAAATCGAAATACACCTGGATAACCTTGATTCCATCTAAAGATTGGGTGCTTGATGCATTTAGAAACTTTCAGGCTTATGTGACTAACCATTTCAATGCAAAGCTTAAAATTTTTAGATCAGATAATGGTGGAGAGTATACAAGTCAAGCCTTCAAGCAGCACCTATCTCAGCATGGAATCCTTCATCAAACAAGCTGTCCCTACACTCCACAACAGAATGGAGTTGCTGAGAGGAAGAATAGACACCTTATGGAGGTTGCTAGGTCCATGATGTTCCAAGCAAATGTTCCAAAAAGGTTCTGGAGTGATGCTGTTTCCACTGCTTGCTACTTGATCAATCGAACCCCAACCAAAGTCCTTGAAGATCAGTCACCATTTGAGGTCTTGAACAAGTGTAGACCAGCCTTAGATCATCTTAGAGTCTTTGGTTGTCTCTGCTTTGTACACAAACCAGGAGAGCTAAGGAACAAGTTGGAGGCAAAGAGTGCAAAAGGGATGTTTATTGGTTACTCACCAACTCAGAAGGGATACAAGTGCTATGATCCAGTAACCAGAAGGGTGATTATATCAAGGGATGTGAAGTTTGTAGAAGAAAGAGGGTACTATGAGGAGAAGAACCTAGCAGAATTAAAAGATTTGGCGTCTGATAAGGCAGCAAACTTGAGGATCATCTTGGAGGGTCTTGGGATCAATTTATCTCAGGATCAGAAGAATGGGGGTGAACAACAACAAGGTCCACCTACCACTACAGTGGATGATCAGGAATCCCACCTTGACCATGAGGGGGGGAAATGAACCTGATAATCATAACCAGTATGAGGAAGAATCAGGTTTACAACATGATCAAGATGGGGATCAAGGAAATGATGATGATGGAAGTGGAAATATAAACCAGGAAGAAGAAGGGGAGGTTGAGGAGGAACAACCTGAGGTGGCTCAACCTTTGAGAAGGAGTACAAGGATAAGGAATCCTCCCTCCAACTGGATTAATACTCGGGTATACTACAATGCACAAGCAGTTGAGCATCCTGCCCAAGCTGTTTGTTCACTGACGCATTACCCTGAAGATCATTGTGCTTTCATGTCTAGTCTGGATGAGAGCAAGGTACCTAGTTCCTATGAAGAAGCTATGCAAGACAAGGAATGGAGAGAATCAGTTGGTGCTGAGGCAGATGCAATGATCAAGAATGATACTTGGTATGAAAGTAGACTGCCAAAGGGAAAGAAGGCTGTTTCCAGCAGATGGATATTCACCATCAAGTATCTTGCAAATGGGAAGATTGATAGGAAGAAGACCAGACTGGTTGCAAGGGGGTTTACTCAAACTTATGGAGAGGATTACATTGATACTTTTGCTCCAGTTGCCAAGCTCCATACAATCAGAATAGTGTTATCTCTTGCTGTGAATCTAGAATGGGGTCTTTGGCAAATGGATGTGAAGAATGCCTTCTTGCAAGGAGAGCTTGAAGATGAAGTCTATATGCATCCTCCTCCGGGTCTTGAGCATTTGGTCAAAGATGGGAATGTTCTAAGGCTGAAGAAGGCCATATATGGTCTCAAACAATCACCTAGAGCATGGTACACCAAATTGAGCACAACTCTGAATGGAAAAGGCTTCAAGAAGTCAGAACTAGATCACACTCTATTCTCTCTGGCCACCCCATCAGGTATTGTAGTTCTTCTTGTGTATGTTGATGATATCATCATCACAGGAAGTGACAAGGATGGAATCCAATCCACCAAGGACTTCTTAAAGTCTGTTTTTGAGATTAAAGACTTGGGTGAAATGAAATACTTCCTTGGAATTGAGATATGTAGATCCAAGGAAGGTTTGTTTCTTTCCCAAAGGAAATATACACTTGATCTTTTGAAAGATGCAGGTAAACTTGGAGGGAAGACAGTAAAGACACCTTTGGAAGATGGGTATAAGGTGCCACGTGAGGGGGAGATTGAAGATAGCAAACCATTTGAAGATGCCAAGCTCTATAGGAAGCTTGTTGGTAAGTTGATCTACTTAACCATTACACGTCCTGACATATGTTTTGCTGTGAATCAGGTGAGCCAACATATGCAAGGACCAAAGGAGCATCATTGGAACATGGTGAATAGGATCCTGATGTATCTGAATGGTTCACCAGAGCAAGGAGTATGGATGGGGTGTAACAAGAGTACTGAAGTAGTAGGATACTGTGATGCGGATTGGGCTGGAGATAGAGCAGATAGGAAGTCAACCACTGGCTATTGCACATTCATTGGTGGGAACCTAGTCACTTGGAAGAGTAAGAAGCAGAAGGTGGTGTCATGTTCAAGTGCTGAAGCTGAATACAGGGCCATGTTGAAGCTGACTAATGAGTTAGTGTGGATCAAGGGAATACTAAAGCATTTGGAGATAGAGCAGCCTACCCTAATGACTATGCATTGTGACAATCAAGCCGCAATACACATTGCCTCCAATTCAGTTTTTCATGAGAGAACCAAGCATATTGAAGTTGACTGCCACAAGGTGAGGCAGATGATATCTCAAGGAGTGATACTACCATGCTTTACTCGGAGTGAAGATCAGTTGGCAGATGTGTTCACTAAGGCTCCTAGACAGAAAACCATTGAGTCCATCCATCACCGTCTAGGACTCCTTGATCTTACTAGGCTCAGCTAGTCCCCTTTGCCATGGGGTCTTTACTCTTTTCCTTATCAAGGTTTTATCCCTAAGGAGGGTTTTCTTTGGTAAGGTTTTTAATGAGGGAGATCTCATGGCATCCAAGCTTGACCGGTTCCCTTGGTCAAGCTTGAGGGGGAGTGTTGAACCAAATAAGAAATGGAGCACAAGTGTTGATCTGAGTAAAGGAAGAAGAGAGGCTGAGAGGCTTAAACCAAAGGAATGGGATCAAGAGGAAGGAAGTGCAAAGCTAGGGCGAGTGTACGGACAGTACGGACTGTACGGCCTACTGTACGGACAACTCGACCAAGGTGTGTTTAAAACTCAACTTAAACACATTCTGATCTTGTGCAAAAATAGGGCAAAGTGTACGGATGGCCCTAGGCCGTACAACTCCCTATCCGTACAAGGCAAGAACGTGGGACACAAGGAAGGAAGAAGCCAAGGTAAATGGGTGCAAGGTTAAAGAGAAGTTAACTTGACCCTTATCCGGTAAATGAAGAGAGGAGACTCGCGGATAAGGCTTGACCAAGACAGGCTGGCTCGAGCTGGAAACGAGAAGGCATCTGGTCAAGATGCCAAAGGCATCAAGCTTCCTCAGCCAAGCATTCAAAACAAGGCGCGCCTCTCCCTTAGACTGACCACATTTCCCTCTTGCTTACCTTAACCTTTATTACCGTTTGTGGATGAGGTTAATGCTTCTCTATATATTTTAACCTATACTCAGATTAATATACAAGCAAACATTTCGAGTCTAGTCTCTTCTCTCTAGTTCTTGAGCTCCCAAATGGGTTCTTGAACAAATCGGCTCCTACTCTCTTACTTTCTCTCTCAATCTCTTCTAATCTCTCTATTCTACTCTATTCTACCTTTACATACTCAGATTCCACTCATTCTTTCAATTCATTCTGGTCAGATTACAATCAAGAAGAAATTGCCAAATCTCCAAACAGGGTAAACTGGAATCACTTCGGTTAAAAGTGTAATAACATCTTCATCATAACTCCTATGATATTGATTCAACTTCAGGATGATTATCCACTGATTTATGAGTCCAAATAAAGCTTCTTACTTCTTGATTCATTCTGGTTTGATTAGAATCAAGAAGAAATTGCCAAATCTCCAAACAGGGTAAACTTGAGTCACTTCGATTAAAAGAGGGATAACTTCTTCATCATAACTCCTATGATCTTGATTCAACTTCAGGGTGATTATAACTGATTTATGAGTCCAACTCAAGCTTCTTACATCGTGGTTCATTCTTGTTTTATTAGTATCAAGAAGAAATTGCCAAATCTCCAAATAGGGCAAACTGGAATCACTTCGGTTAAAAGTGGGATAACTTCTTCATCATAACTCCAATGATATTGATTCAACTTCAGGATAATTCTATACTGATTTATGAGTCCAAATAAAGCTTCTTACATCGTGATTTATTCTGATTTTATTAGTATCAAGAAGAAATTGCAAATCTCCAAACAGGGTAAACTGGAATCACTTCGGTTAAAAGTGGGATAACTTCTTCATCATAACTCCTATGATATTGATTCAACTTCAGGGTGATTATCCACTGATTTATGAGTCCAAATCAATCTTCTTACATCTTGATTCATTCTGGTTTGATTAGAATCAAGAAGAAATTGCAAAATCTCCAAACAGGGTAAACTGGAATCACTTCGGTTAAAAGTGGGATAACTTCTTCATCATAACTCCTATGATATTGATTCAACTTCAGGGTGATTATACACTGATTTATGAGTCCAAATCAAGCTTCTTACATCGTGATTCATTCTGGTTTGATTAGAATCAAGAAGAAATGCCAAATCTCCAAACAGGATAAACTGAATCACTTCGGTTAAAAGTGGGATAACTTCTTCATCATAACTCCTATGATATTGATTCAACTTCAGGGTGATTATACACTGATTTATGAGTCCAAATCAAGCTTCTTACATCGTGATTCATTCTGGTTTGATTAGAATCAAGAAGAAATTGTCAAATCTCCAAACAGGGTAAACTGGAATCACTTCGGTTAAAAGTGGGATAACTTCTTCATCATAACTCCTATGATATTAAATAAACTTCAACGTGATTATCCACTGATTTATGAGTCCAAATCAAGTTTCTTACATCGTGATTCATTCTGGTTTGATTAGAATCAAGAAGAAATTGCAAAATCTCCAAACAGAATAAATTGGAATCACTTCGGTTAAAAGTTGGATAACTTTTCATTCATAACTCCTATGATATTGATTCAACTTCAGGGTGATTATCCACTGATTTATGAGTAAAAATCAATGTTATTAAATCGTGATTCATTCTGGTTGGATAAGAATGAAGAAGAAAATGCAAAATCTCCAAACAGGATAAACTGGAATCACTTCGGTTATAAGTGGGATAACTTCTTCGTCATAACTTCTATGTAATTGATTCAACTTCAGTGTAACTAGCCACTGATTTATGAGTCCAAATCAAGCTTCTTACATCGTGATTCATTTTGCTTTGATTAGAATCAAGAAGAAATTGCAAAATCTCCAAACAGGGTAAACTGTAATCACTTCGGTTAAAAGTGGGATAACTTCTTCAACATAACTCCTATGATATTGATTCAATTTCAGGGTTATTATCCACAAATTTATGAGTCCTAATCAATATTCTTACATCGTGATTCATTCTGCTTTGATTAGAATCAAGAAGAAATTGTAAAATCTCCAAACAGGGTAAACTGGAATCACTTCGGTTAAAAGTGGGATAGCTTCTTCATCATAACTCCTATGATATTGATTCAAATTCAGGGTTATTATCCACAAATTTATGAGTCCTAATCAATATTCTTACATCGTGATTCATTCTGCTTTGATTAGAATCAAGAAGAAATTGTAAAATCTCCAAATAGGGTAAACTGGAATCACTTCGGTTAAAAGTGGGATAACTTCTTCATCATAACTCCTATGATATTGAGTCAACTTCAGGGTGATTATAATCGGATTTATGAGTCCAAATCAAGCTTCTTAAATCGTCACTCATTCTTCTTTGATTAGAATGAAGAAGAAATTGTCAAATCTCAAAACAGGGTAAACTAGAATCACGTTGGTTAAAAGTGGGATAGCTTCTTCGTCATAACTCCTATGATATTGATTCAAATTCAAGGTGATTAAAAACTCATTTATGAATACAAAACAAGATTCTTACATCGTGATTCATTCCGGTTTGATTAGAATCAAGAAGTAATTGCAAAATTTCGAAACAGGGTAAATTGGAATCACTTCGGTTAAAAGAGGGATAACTTCTTCATCATAACTCCTATGATATGGCTTCAACTTCAGGGTGATTATCCACTGATTTATGAGTCCAAATCAAGCTTCTTACATCGTGATTCATTCTGGTTTGATTAGAATCAAGAAGAAATTGCAAAATCTCCAAACAGGGTAAACTGGAATCACTTCGGTTAAAAGTGGGATAACTTCTTCATCATAACTCCTATGATATTGATTCAACTTCAGGGTGATTATACACTGATTTATGAATCCAAATCAAGCTTCTTACAACGTGATTCATTCTGGTTTGATTAGAATCAAGAAGAAAATGCGAAATCTCCAAACAGGGTAAACATGAATCACTTCGGTTAAAGGTGGGATAACTTCTTCATCATAACTCCTATGATATTGATTCAACTTCAGGGTAATTATAAATTGATTTATGCGTCCAAGTCAAGCTTCTTACATGGTGATTCATTCTGGTTTGATTAGAATCAAGAAGTAATTGCAAAATCTCGAAACAAGGTAAATTAAAATCACTTCGGTTAAAAGAGGGATAACTTCTTCATCATAACTCCTATGATATGGCTTCAACTTCAGGGTGATTATCCACTGATTTATGAGTCCAAATCAAGCTTCTTACATCGTGATTCATTCTGGTTTGATTAGAATCAAGAAGAAATTACAAAATCTCCAAACAGGATAAATTGGAATCACTTCGGTTAAAAGTGGGATAACTTCTTCATCATAACTCCTATGATATTGATTCAACTTCAGGGTGATTATCCACTGATTTATGAGTCCAAATCAAGCTTCTTACATCGTGATTCATTCTGGTTTGATTAGAATCAAGAAGAAAATGCAAAATCTCCAAATGGGGTAAACTGAAATCACTTCGGTTAAAGGTGAGATAAATTCTTCATCATAACTCCCATGATATTGATTCAACTTCAGGGTGATTATACACTGATTTATGAGTCCAAATTAAGCTTTCTACATCGTGATTCATTCTGGTTTGATTAGAATCAAGAAGAAATTGCAAAATGTCCAAACAGGGTAAACTGGAATCACTTCGGTTAAAAGTGGGATAACTTCTTCATCATAACTCCTATGATATTGATTCAACTTAAGGGTGATTATCCACTGATTTATGAGTCCAAATCAATCTTCTTACATCGTGATTCATTCTAGTTTGATTAGAATCAAGAAGAAAATGCAAAATCTCCAAACAGGGTAAACTGGAATCACTTCGGTTAAAGGTGCAATAACTTCTTCATCATAACTCCTATGATATTGATTTAACTTCAGGGTGATTATAAACTGATTTATGAGTCTAAATCAAGCTTCTTACATCGTGATTCATTCTGGTTTGATTAGAATCAAGAAGTAATTGCAAAATCTCCAAACAGGGTAAATTGGAATCACTTCGGTTAAAAGAGGGATAACTTCTTCATCATAACTCCTATGATATGGATTCAACTTCAGGGTGATTATCCACTGATTTATGAGTCCAAATCAAGCTTCTTACATCGTGATTCATTCTGCTTTGATTAGAATCAAGAAGAAATTACAAAATCTCCAAACAGGGTAAACTGGAATTACTTCGGTTAAAAGTGGGATAACTTCTTCATCATAACTCCTATGATATTGATTCAACTTCAGGGTGATTATAAACTGATTTATGATTCCAAGTCAAGCTTCTTACATCGTGATTCATTCTGGTTTGATTAGAATCAAGAAGTAATTGCAAAATCTCCAAACAGGGTAAATTGGAATCACTTCGGTTAAAAGAGGGATAACTTCTTCATCATAACTCCTATGATATGGCTTCAACTTCAGGGTGATTATTCACTGATTTTTGAGTCCAAATCAAGCTTCTTACATCGTGATTCATTCTGGTTTGATTAGAATCAAGAAGAAATTACAAAATCTCCAAACAGGATAAATTGAAATCACTTCGGTTAAAAGTGGGATAACTTCTTCATCATAACTCCTATGATATTGATTCAACTTCAGGGTGATTATCCACTGATTTATGAGTCCAAATCAAGCTTCTTACATCGTGATTCATTCTGGTTTGATTAGAATCATGAAGAAAATGCAAAATCTCCAAATGGGGTAAACTGAAATCACTTCGGTTAAAGGTGAGATAATTTCTTCATCATAACTCCCATGATATTGATTCAACTTCAGGGTGATTATACACTGATTTATGAGTCCAAATTAAGCTTCCTACATCGTGATTCATTCTGGTTTGATTAGAATCAAGAAGAAATTGCAAAATCTCCAAACAGGGTAAACTGGAATCACTTCGGTTAAAAGTGGGATAACTTCTTCATCATAACTCCTATGATATTGATTCAACTTCAGGGTGATTATCCACTGATTGATGAGTCAAAATCAATGTTATTAAATCGTGATTCATTCTGGTTGGATAAGAATGAAGAAGAAAATGCAAAATCTCCAAACAGGGAAAATTAGAATCACTTCGGCTAAAAGTGGGATAACTTCTTCATCATAACTCCTATGATATTGATTCAACTTCAGGGTGATTATCCACTGATTTATGAGTCCAAATCAAGCTTCTTACATCGTGATTCATTCTGGTTTGATTAGAATCAAGAAGAAAATGCAAAATCTCCAAACAGGGTAAACTGGAATCACTTCGGTTAAAGGTGCAATAACTTCTTCATCATAACTCCTATGATATTGATTTAACTTCAGGGTGATTATAAACTGATTTATGAGTCTAAATCAAGCTTCTTACATCGTGATTCATTCTAGTTTGATTAGAATCAAGAAGTAATTACAAAATCTCCAAACAGGGTAAATTGGAATCACTTCGGTTAAAAGAGGGATAACTCCTATGATATGAATTCAACTTCAGGGTGATTATCCACTGATTTATGAGTCCAAATCAAGCTTCTTACATCGTGATTCATTCTGCTTTGATTAGAATCAAGAAGAAATTACAAAATCTCCAAACAGGGTAAACTGGAATTACTTCGATTAAAAGTGGGATAACTTCTTCATCATAACTCCTATGATATTGATTCAACTTCAGGGTTATTATAAACTGATTTATGAGTCCAAATCAAGCTTCTTACATCGTGATTCATTCTGGTTTGATTAGAATCAAGAAGAAATTACAAAATCTCCAAACAGGATAAATTGAAATCACTTCGGTTAAAAGTGGGATAACTTCTTCATCATAACTCCTATGATATTGATTCAACTTCAGGGTGATTATCCACTGATTTATGAGTCTAAATCAAGCTTCTTACATCGTGATTCATTCTGGTTTGATTAGAATCAAGAAGAAAATGCAAAATCTCCAAATGGGGTAAACTGAAATCACTTCGGTTAAAGGTGAGATAAGTTCTTCATCATAACTCCCATGATATGGCTTCAACTTCAGGGTGATTATCCACTGATTTATGAGTCCAAATCAAGCTTCTTACATCGTGATTCATTTTGGTTTGATTAGAATCAAGAAGAAATTACAAAATCTCCAAACAGGATAAATTGAAATCACTTCGGTTAAAAGTGGGATAACTTCTTCATCATAACTCCTATGATATTGATTCAACTTCAGGGTGATTATCCACTGATTTATGAGTCCAAATCAAGCTTCTTACATCGTGATTCATTCTGGTTTGATTAGAATCAAGAAGAAAATGCAAAATCTCCAAATGGGGTAAACTGAAATCACTTCGGTTAAAGGTAAGATAATTTCTTCATCATAACTCCCATGATATTGATTCAACTTCAGGGTGATTATACACTGATTTATGAGTCCAAATTAAGCTTCCTACATCGTGATTCATTCTGGTTTAATTAGAATCAAGAAGAAATTGCAAAATCTCCAAACAGGGTAAACTGGAATCACTTCGGTTAAAAGTGGGATAACTTCTTCATCATAACTCCTATGATATTGATTCAACTTCAGGGTGATTATCCACTGATTGATGAGTCAAAATCAATGTTATTAAATCGTGATTCATTCTGGTTGGATAAGAATGAAGAAGAAAATGCAAAATCTCCAAACAGGGAAAATTAGAATCACTTCGGCTAAAAGTGGGATAACTTCTTCATCATAACTCCTATGATATTGATTCAACTTCAGGGTGATTATCCACTGATTTATGAGTCCAAATCAAGCTTCTTACATCGTGATTCATTCTGGTTTGATTAGAATCAAGAAGAAAATGCAAAATCTCCAAACAGGGTAAACTGGAATCACTTCGGTTAAAGGTGCAATAACTTCTTCATCATAACTCCTATGATATTGATTTAACTTCAGGGTGATTATAAACTGATTTATGAGTCTAAATCAAGCTTCTTACATCGTGATTCATTCTAGTTTGATTAGAATCAAGAAGTAATTACAAAATCTCCAAACAGGGTAAATTGGAATCACTTCGGTTAAAAGAGGGATAACTCCTATGATATGAATTCAACTTCAGGGTGATTATCCACTGATTTATGAGTCCAAATCAAGCTTCTTACATCGTGATTCATTCTGCTTTGATTAGAATCAAGAAGAAATTAAAAAATCTCCAAACAGGGTAAACTGGAATTACTTCGATTAAAAGTGGGATAACTTCTTCATCATAACTCCTATGATATTGATTCAACTTCAGGGTTATTATAAACTGATTTATGAGTCCAAATCAAGCTTCTTATATCGTGATTCATTCTGGTTTGATTAGAATCAAGAAGTAATTGCAAAATCTCCAAACAGGGTAAATTGGAATCACTTCGGTTAAAAGAGGGATAACTTCTTCATCATAACTCCTATGATATGGCTTCAACTTCAGGGTGATTATCCACTGATTTATGAGTCCAAATCAAGCTTCTTACATCGTGATTCATTCTGCTTTGATTAGAATCAAGAAGAAATTACAAAATCTCCAAACAGGGTAAACTGGAATTACTTCGGTTAAAAGTGGGATAACTTCTTCATCATAACTCCTATGATATGGCTTCAACTTCAGGGTGATTATCCACTGATTTTTGAGTCCAAATCAAGCTTCTTACATCGTGATTCATTCTGGTTTGATTAGAATCAAGAAGAAATTACAAAATCTCCAAACAGGATAAATTGAAATCACTTCGGTTAAAAGTGGGATAACTTCTTCATCATAACTCCTATGATATTGATTCAACTTCAGGGTGATTATCCACTGATTTATGAGTCCAAATCAAGCTTCTTACATCGTGATTCATTCTGGTTTGATTAGAATCAAGAAGAAAATGCAAAATCTCCAAATGGGGTAAACTGAAATCACTTCGGTTAAAGGTGAGATAATTTCTTCATCATAACTCCCATGATATTGATTCAACTTCAGGGTGATTATACACTGATTTATGAGTCCAAATTAAGCTTCCTACATCGTGATTCATTCTGGTTTGATTAGAATCAAGAAGAAATTGCAAAATCTCCAAACAGGGTAAACTGGAATCACTTCGGTTAAAAGTGGGATAACTTCTTCATCATAACTCCTATGATATTGATTCAACTTCAGGGTGATTATCCACTGATTGATGAGTCAAAATCAATGTTATTAAATCGTGATTCATTCTGGTTGGATAAGAATGAAGAAGAAAATGCAAAATCTCCAAACAGGGAAAATTAGAATCACTTCGGCTAAAAGTGGGATAACTTCTTCATCATAACTCCTATGATATTGATTCAACTTCAGGGTGATTATCCACTGATTTATGAGTCCAAATCAAGCTTCTTACATCGTGATTCATTCTGGTTTGATTAGAATCAAGAAGAAAATGCAAAATCTCCAAACAGGATAAACTGGAATCACTTCGGTTAAAGGTGCAATAACTTCTTCATCATAACTCCTATGATATTGATTTAACTTCAGGGTGATTATAAACTGATTTATGAGTCTAAATCAAGCTTCTTACATCGTGATTCATTCTAGTTTGATTAGAATCAAGAAGTAATTACAAAATCTCCAAACAGGGTAAATTGGAATCACTTCGGTTAAAAGAGGGATAACTCCTATGATATGAATTCAACTTCAGGGTGATTATCCACTGATTTATGAGTCCAAATCAAGCTTCTTACATCGTGATTCATTCTGCTTTGATTAGAATCAAGAAGAAATTACAAAATCTCCAAACAGGGTAAACTGGAATTACTTCGATTAAAAGTGGGATAACTTCTTCATCATAACTCCTATGATATTGATTCAACTTCAGGGTTATTATAAACTGATTTATGAGTCCAAATCAAGCTTCTTACATCGTGATTCATTCTGGTTTGATTAGAATCAAGAAGAAATTACAAAATCTCCAAACAGGATAAATTGAAATCACTTCGGTTAAAAGTGGGATAACTTCTTCATCATAACTCCTATGATATTGATTCAACTTCAGGGTGATTATCCACTGATTTATGAGTCCAAATCAAGCTTCTTACATCGTGATTCATTCTGGTTTGATTAGAATCAAGAAGAAAATGCAAAATCTCCATATGGGGTAAACTGAAATCACTTCGGTTAAAGGTGAGATAAGTTCTTCATCATAACTCCCATGATATGGCTTCAACTTCAGGGTGATTATCCACTGATATATGAGTCCAAATCAAGCTTCTTACATCGTGATTCATTTTGGTTTGATTAGAATCAAGAAGAAATTACAAAATCTCCAAACAGGATAAATTGAAATCACTTCGGTTAAAAGTGGGATAACTTCTTCATCATAACTCCTATGATATTGATTCAACTTCAGGGTGATTATCCACTGATTTATGAGTCCAAATCAAGCTTCTTACATCGTGATTCATTCTGGTTTGATTAGAATCAAGAAGAAAATGCAAAATCTCCAAATGGGGTAAACTGAAATCACTTCGGTTAAAGGTGAGATAATTTCTTCATCATAACTCCCATGATATTGATTCAACTTCAGGGTGATTATACACTGATTTATGAGTCCAAATTAGGCTTCCTACATCGTGATTCATTCTGGTTTAATTAGAATCAAGAAGAAATTGCAAAATCTCCAAACAGGGTAAACTGGAATCACTTCGGTTAAAAGTGGGATAACTTCTTCATCATAACTCCTATGATATTGATTCAACTTCAGGGTGATTATCCACTGATTGATGAGTCAAAATCAATGTTATTAAATCGTGATTCATTCTGGTTGGATAAGAATGAAGAAGAAAATGCAAAATCTCCAAACAGGGAAAATTAGAATCACTTCGGCTAAAAGTGGGATAACTTCTTCATCATAACTCCTATGATATTGATTCAACTTCAGGGTGATTATCCACTGATTTATGAGTCCAAATCAAGCTTCTTACATCGTGATTCATTCTGGTTTGATTAGAATCAAGAAGAAAATGCAAAATCTCCAAATAGGGTAAACTGGAATCACTTCGGTTAAAGGTGCAATAACTTCTTCATCATAACTCCTATGATATTGATTTAACTTCAGGGTGATTATAAACTGATTTATGAGTCTAAATCAAGCTTCTTACATCGTGATTCATTCTAGTTTGATTAGAATCAAGAAGTAATTACAAAATCTCCAAACAGGGTAAATTGGAATCACTTCGGTTAAAAGAGGGATAACTCCTATGATATGAATTCAACTTCAGGGTGATTATCCACTGATTTATGAGTCCAAATCAAGCTTCTTACATCGTGATTCATTCTGCTTTGATTAGAATCAAGAAGAAATTAAAAAATCTCCAAACAGGGTAAACTGGAATTACTTCGATTAAAAGTGGGATAACTTCTTCATCATAACTCCTATGATATTGATTCAACTTCAGGGTTATTATAAACTGATTTATGAGTCCAAATCAAGCTTCTTACATCGTGATTCATTCTGGTTTGATTAGAATCAAGAAGTAATTGCAAAATCTCCAAACAGGGTAAATTGGAATCACTTCGGTTAAAAGAGGGATAACTTCTTCATCATAACTCCTATGATATTGATTCAACTTCAGGGTGATTATCCACTGATTTATGAGTCCAAATCAAGCTTCTTACATCGTGATTCATTCTGGTTTGATTAGAATCAAGAAGAAAATGCAAAATCTCCAAATGGGGTAATCTGAAATCACTTCGGTTAGAGGTGAGATAAATTCTTCATCATAACTCCCATGATATTGATTCAAATTCAGGGTGATTATACTCTGATTTATGAGTCCAAATAAAGCTTTTTTCATCGTGATTCATTCTGGTTTGATTAGAATCAAGAAGAAATTGCAAAATCTCCAAACAGGGTAAACTGGAATCACTTCGGTTAAAAGTGGGATAACTTCTTCATCATAACTCCTATGATATTAAATCAACTTCAGGGTGATTATCCACTGATTTATAAGTCCAAATCAAGCTTCTTACATCGTGATTCATTCTGGTTTGATTAGAATCAAGAAGAAATTGTAAATTTTCCAAAAAGAGTAAATTGGAATCACTTCGGTTAAAAGTGGGATAACTTCTTCATCATAACTCCTATGATATTGGTTCAACTTGAAGGTGATTATCCACTGATTTATGAGTCCAAATAAATCTTCTTACATCGTGATACACTCTAGTTTGATTAGAATCAAGAAGAAAATGCAAAATCTCCAAACAGGGTAAACTGAAATCACTTCGGTTAAAGGTGAGATAACTTCTTCATCATAACTCCTATGATATTGATTCAACTTCAGGGTGATTATAAACTGATTTATGATTCCAAATCAAGCTTTTTACATCGTGATTCATTCTCGTTTGATTAGAATCAAGAATAAATTACAAAATCTCCAAAAAGGGTAAACTGGAATTACTTCGGTTAAAAGTGGGATAATTTCTTCATCATAACTCGTACGATATTGATTCAATTTCTGGGTGATTATCCACTGATTAATGGGTCCAAATCAAGCTTCTTACATCGTGATTCGTTCTGGTTTGATTATAATCAAGAAGAAAATGCAAAATCTCCAAACAGGGTAAACATGAATCACTTTGGTTAAAGGTGGGATAACTTCATCATCATAACTCCTATGATATTGATTCAACTTCAGGGTGATTATAAATTGATTGATTAGTCCAAATCAAGCTTCTTACATCGTGATTCATTCTGGTTTGATTAGAATCAAGAAGAAAATGCAAAATCTCCAAATGGGGTAAACTGAAATCACTTCGGTTAAAGGTGAGATAAGTTCTTCATCATAACTCCCATGATATGGCTTCAACTTCAGGGTGATTATCCACTGATTTATGAGTCCAAATCAAGCTTCTTACATCGTGATTCATTCTGGTTTGATTAGAATCAAGAAGAAATTACAAAATCTCCAAACAGGATAAATTGAAATCACTTCGGTTAAAAGTGGGATAACTTCTTCATCATAACTCCTATGATATTGATTCAACTTCAGGGTGATTATCCACTGATTTATGAGTCCAAATCAAGCTTCTTACATCGTGATTCATTCTGGTTTGATTAGAATCAAGAAGAAAATGCAAAATCTCCAAATGGGGTAAACTGAAATCACTTCGGTTAAAGGTGAGATAATTTCTTCATCATAACTCCCATGATATTGATTCAACTTCAGGGTGATTATACACTGATTTATGAGTCCAAATTAAGCTTCTTACATCGTGATTCATTCTGGTTTGATTAGAATCAAGAAGAAATTGCAAAATCTCCAAACAGGGTAAACTGGAATCACTTCGGTTAAAAGAGGGATAACTTCTTCATCATAACTCCTATGATATGTATTCAACTTCAGGGTGATTATCCACGGATTTATGAGTCCAAATCAAGCTTCTTACATCGTGATTCATTCTGGTTTGATTAGAATCAAGAAGAAATTGCAAAATCTCCAAACAGGGTAAATGGGAATCACTTCGGTTAAAAGTAGGATAACTTCTTCATCATAACTCCTATAATATTGATTCAACTTAAGGGTGATTATCCACTGATTTATGAGTCTAAATCAAGCTTCTTACATCGTGATTTATTCTGGTTTGATTAGAATCAAGAAGAAAATGCAAAATCTCCAAATGGGGTAATCTGAAATCACTTCGGTTGGAGGTGAGATAAATTCTTCATCATAACTCCCATGATATTGATTCAAATTCAGGGTGATTATACTCTGATTTATGAGTTCAAATAAAGCTTTTTTCATCGTGATTCATTCTGGTTTGATTAGAATCAAGAAGAAATTGCAAAATCTCCAAACAGGGTAAACATGAATCACATCGGTTAAAAGTGGGATAACTTCTTCATCATAACTCCTATGATATTAAATCAACTTCAGGGTGATTATCCACTGATTTATAAGTCCAAATCAAGCTTCTTACATCGTGATTCATTCTGGTTTGATTAGAATCAAGAAGAAATTGTAAAATTTCCAAAAAGAGTAAATTGGAATCACTTCGGTTAAAAGTGGGATAACTTCTTCATCATAACTCCTATGATATTGGTTCAACTTGAAGGTAATTATCCACTGATTTATGAGTCCAAATAAATCTTCTTACATCGTGATACACTCTAGTTTGATTAGAATCAAGAAGAAAATGCAAAATCTCCAAACAGGGTAAACTGAAATCACTTCGGTTAAAGGTGAGATAACTTCTTCATCATAACTCCTATGATATTGATTCAACTTCAGGGTGATTATAAACTGATTTATGATTCCAAATCAAGCTTTTTACATCGTGATTCATTCTCGTTTGATTAGAATCAAGAATAAATTACAAAATATCCAAAAAGGGTAAACTGGAATTACTTCGGTTAAAAGTGGGATAACTTCTTCATTATAACTCGTACGATATTGATTCAATTTCTGGGTGATTATCCACTGATTAATGGGTCCAAATCAAGCTTCTTACATCGTGATTCGTTCTGGTTTGATTATAATCAAGAAGAAAATGCAAAATCTCCAAACAGGGTAAACAGGAATCACTTTGGTTAAAGGTGGGATAACTTCATCATCATAACTCCTATGATATTGATTCAACTTCAGGGTGATTATAAATTGATTGATTAGTCCAAATCAAGCTTCTTACATCGTGATTCATTCTGGTTTGATTAGAATCAAGAAGAAATTGCAAAATGTCCAAACAGGGTAAATTGGAATCACTTCGGTTCAAAGTGGGATAACTTCTTCATCATAACTCCTATGATATTGGTTCAACTTGAAGGTGATTATCCACTGATTTATGAGTTCAAATCAATCTTCTTACATCGTGATACACTCAGGTTTGATTAGAATCAAGAAGAAAATGCAAAATCTCCAAACAGGGTAAACTGAAATCACTTCGGTTAAAGGTGAGATAACTTCTTCATCATAACTCCTATGATATTGATTCAAATTCAGGGTGATTATACACTGATTTATGAATCCAAATCAAGCTTCTTACAACGTGATTCATTCTGGTTTGATTAGAATCAAGAAGAAAATGCGAAATCTCCAAACAGGGTAAACATGAATCACTTCGGTTAAAGGTGGGATAACTTCTTCATCATAACTCCTATGATATTGATTCAACTTCAGGGTGATTATAAACTGATTTATGAGTCCAAATCAAGCTTCTTACATCGTGATTCGTTCTGGTTTGATTAGAATCAAGAAGTAATTGCAAAATCTCGAAACAAGGTAAATTGGAATCACTTCGGTTAAAAGAGGGATAACTTTTTCATCATAACTCCTATGATATTAAATCAACTTCAAGGTGATTATCCACTGATTTATGAGTCCAAATCAAGTTTCTTACATCGTGATTCATTCTGGTGTGATTAGAATCAATAAGAAATTGCAAAATCTTCAAAAAGGGTAAATTGGAATCACTTCGGTTAAAAGTGGGATAACTTCTTCATCATAACTCCTATGATATTGATTCAACTTCAGGGTGATTATCCACTGATTGATGAGTCAAAATCAATGTTATTAAATCGTGATTCATTCTGGTTGGATAAGAATGAAGAAGAAAATGCAAAATCTCCAAACAGGGAGAATTGGAATCACTTCGGCTAAAAGTGGGATAACTTCTTCATCATAACTCCTATGATATTGATTCAACTTCAGGGTGATTATCCACTGATTTATGAGTCCAAATCAAGCTTCTTACATCGTGATTCATTCTGGTTTGATTAGAATCAAGAAGAAATTGTAAAATCTCCAAACAGGGTAAACTGGAATCACTTCGGTTAAAAGTGGGATAACTTCTTCATCATAACTCCTATGATATTGATTCAACTTCAGAGTGATTAGCCACTGATTTATGAGTCCAAATCAAGCTTCTTACATTGTGATTCATTCTGCTTTGATTAGAATCAAGAAGAAATTACAAAATCTCCAAACAGGGTAAACTGGAATTACTTCGGTTAAAAGTGGGATAACTTCTTCATCATAACTCCTATGATATTGATTCAACTTCAGGGTGATTATAAACTGATTTATGAGTCCAAATCAAGCTTCTTACATCGAGATTCATTCTGGTTTGATTAGAATCAAGAAGTAATTGCAAAATCTCCAAACAGGGTAAATTGGAATCACTTCGGTTAAAAGAGGGATAACTTCTTCATCATAACTCCTATGATATGGCTTCAACTTCAGGGTGATTATCCACTGATTTATGAGTCAAAATCAAGCTTCTTACATCGTGATTCATTCTGGTTTGATTAGAATCAAGAAGAAATTACAAAAAATCTCCAAACAGGATAAATTGGAATCACTTCGGTTAAAAGTGGGATAACTTCTTCATCATAACTCCTATGATATTGATTCAACTTCAGGGTGATTATCCACTGATTTATGAGTCCAAATAAAGCTTCTTACATCGTGATTCATTCTGGTTTGATTAGAATCAAGAAAAAAATGCAAAATCTCCAAATGGGGTAAACTGAAATCACTTCGGTTAAAGGTGAGATAAATTCTTCATCATAACTCCCATGATATTGATTCAACTTCAGGGTGATTATACACTGATTTATGAGTCCAAATTAAGCTTCCTACATCGTGATTCATTCTGGTTTGATTAGAATCAAGAAGAAATTGCAAAATCTCCAAACAGGGTAAACTGGAATCACTTCGGTTAAAAGTGGGATAACTTCTTCATCATAACTCCTATGATATTGATTTAACTTAAGGGTGATTATCCACTGATTTATGAGTCCAAATCAATCTTCTTACGTCGTGATTCATTCTGGTTTGATTAGAATCAAGAAGAAAATGCAAAATCTCTAAACAGGGTAAACTGGAATCACTTCGGTTAAAGGTGCAATAACTTCTTCATCATAACTCCTATGATATTGATTTAACTTCAGGGTGATTATAAACTGATTTATGAGTCTAAATCAAGCTTCTTACATCGTGATTCATTCTGGTTTGATTAGAATCAAGAAGTAATTGAAAAATCTCCAAACAGGGTAAATTGGAATCACTTCGGTTAAAAGAGGGATAACTTCTTCATCATAACTCCTATGATATGGATTCAACTTCAGGGTGATTATCCACTGATTTATGAGTCCAAATCAAGCTTCTTACATCGTGATTCATTCTGGTTTGATTAGAATCAAGAAGAAATTGCAAAATCTCCAAACAGGGTAAATTGGAATCACTTCGGTTAAAAGTGGAATAACTTCTTCATCATAACTCCTACGATACTGATTAAATTTCAGGGTGATTATCCACTGATTAATGGGTCCAAATCAAGCTTCTTACATCGTGATTCGTTCTGGTTTGATTATAATCAAGAAGAAAATGCAAAATCTCCAAATGGGGTAAACTGAAATCACTTCGGTTAGAGGTGAGATAAATTCTTCATCATAACTCCCATGATATTGATTCAACTTCAGGGTGATTATACACTGATTTATGAGTCCAAATAAAGCTTCTTACATCATGTTTCATTCTGGTTTGATTAGAATCAAGAAGAAAATGCAAAATCTCCAAACAGGGTAAACTGGAATCACTTCGGTTAAAAGTGGGATAACTTTTTCATCATAACTCCTATGATATTAAATTAACTTCAGGGTGATTATCCACTGATTTATAAGTAAAAATCAAGCTTCTTACATCATCATTCATTCTGGTTTGATTAGAATCAAGAAGAAATTGCAAAATCTCCAAAAAGAGTAAATTGGAATCACTTCGGTTAAAAGTGGGATAACTTCTTCATCATAACTCCTATGATATTGGTTCAACTTGAAGGTGATTATCCACTGATTTATGAGTCCAAATAAATCTTCTTACATCGTGATACACTCTAGTTTGATTAGAATCAAGAAGAAAATGCAAAACTCCAAACAGGGTAAACTGAAATCACTTCAGTTAAAGGTGAGATAACTTCTTCATCATAACTCCTATGATATTGATTCAACTTCAGGGTGATTATACACTGATTTATGATTCCAAATCAAGCTTTTTACTTCGTGATTCATTCTCGTTTGATTAGAATCAAGAATAAATTACAAAATCTCCAAAAAGGGTAAACTGGAATCACTTCGGTTAAAAGTGGGATAACTTCTTCATCATAACTCGTACGATATTGATTCAATTTCTGGGTGATTATCCACTGATTAATGGGTCCAAATCAAGCTTCTTACATCGTGATTCGTTCTGGTTTGATTATAATCAAGAAGAAAATGCAAAATCTCCAAACAGGGTAAACTGGAATCACTTCGGTTAAAGGTGGGATAACTTCATAATCATAACTCCTATGATATTGATTCAACTTCAGGGTGATTATAAACTGATTTAAGAGTCCAAATCAAGCTTCTTACATCGTGATTCATTCTGGTTTGATTAGAATCAAGAAGAAATTGCAAAATCTCCAAACAGGGTAAACTGGAATCACTTCGGTTAAAAGTGGGATAACTTCTTCATCATAACTCTTATGATATTGATTCAACTTCAGGGTGATTATCCAATGATTTATGAGTCCAAATAAAGCTTCTTAAATCGTGATTCATTCTGGTTTGATTAGAATCAAGAAGAAATAGCAAAATCTCCAAACAGGGTAAACTGGAATCACTTCGGTTAAAAGTGGGATAACTTCTTCATCATAACTCCTATGATATTGATTCAACTTCATAGTGATTATCCACTGATTTATGAGTCCAAACAAGCTTCTTAATCGTGATTCATTCTGCTTTGATTATGAATCAAGAAGAAATTGCAAAATCTCCAAACAGGGTAAACTGGAATCACTTCGGTTAAAAGTGGGATAATTTCTTCATCATAACTGCTATGATATTGATTCAACTTGAGGGTGATTATCCACTGATTTATGAGTCCAAATCAAGCTTCTTAAATCGTGATTCATTCTGGTTTTGATTAGAATCAAGAAGAAATGCAAAATCTCCAAACAGGGTAAACTTGGTAATCACTTCGGTTAAAAGTGGGATAACTTCTTCATCATAACTCTTATGATATTGATTCAACTTCAGGGTGATTATCCACTGATTTATGAGTCCAAATCAAGCTTCTTAAATCGTGATTCATTCTGGTTTGATTAGAATCAAGAAGAAATTGCAAAATCTCCAAACAGGGTAAACTGGAATCACGTTAGTTAAAAGTGGGATAACTTCTTCATCATAACTCCTATGATTTTGATTCAACTTCAGGGTGATTATCCACTGATTTATGAGTCCAAATCAAGCTCATACACCGTGATTCATTCTGGTTTGATTAGAATCAAGAAGAAATTGCAAAATCTCCAAACAGGGTAAATTGGAATCACTTCGGTTAAAAGTGGGATAACTTCTTCATCATAACTCCTATGATATTGATTCAACTTCAGGGTGATTATCCACTGATTTATGATTCCAAATCAAGCTTCTTCCATCGTGATTCATTCTTTGATTAGAATCAAGAAGAAATTGCCAAATCTCCAAACAGGGTAAACTGGAATAACTTCGGTTAAAAGTGGGATAACTTCTTCATCATAACTCCTATGATATTACTTCAACTTCAGGGTGATTATCCACTGATTTATGAGTCCAAATCAAGCTTCTTATATCGTGATTCATTCTGTTTTGATTAGAATCAAAAAGAAATTGCAAAATCTCCAATCAGGGTAAACTGGAATCACGTTGGTTAAAAGTGGGATAGCTTCTTCGTCATAACTCCTATGATATTGATTCAAATTCAGGGTGATTAGCCACTGATTTATGATTCCAAATCAAGCTTCTTACATCGTGATTCATTCTGCTTTCATTAGAATCAAGAAGAAATTGCCAAATCTCCAACCAGGATAAACTGTAATCACTTCGGTTAAAAGTGGGATAATTTCTTCATCATAACTGCTATGATATTAATTCAACTTCATTGTGATTATCCACTGATTTATAAGTCCAAAACAAGCTTCTTACATCGTGATTCATTCTGGTTTGATTAGAATCAAGAAGAAATTGCAAAATCTCCAAACATGGTATACTGGAATCACTTCGGTTAAAAGTGGGATAACTTCTTTATCATAACTGCTTTGATATTAATGAGAGAATGAGTAGAATCTGAGTATGTCAAGGTAGAATAGAGTAGAATAGAGAGATTAGAAGAGATTAAGAGAGAGAGTAAGAGATTAGGAGACGATTTGTTCAAGAACCCATTTGGGAGCTCAAGAACACTTGAGAGAAAAGAAAGAGACTCGAATACTTGCTTAACATTAATGATCCGGGGTTACAAATATATAGGAGAAATTATGGACAACAATCAACGGCTAAGAGATAAGGTTTCAACCTTAAGCATGTGGAGTCAAGGTCGGAGGAGCGTCTAATTTGAAATGCATGGAGGAGTAGCTTTGCACGCTTGATGCCTTTGGCATCTTGACCAGATGCTCTTAGCCAGCCTGTCCAGGCGCGGACTAACCTTATCCTTAAGGTTCAATGCACTTGGACGAGTGGTGAGGTGAGTAAAGGTTGATCACACGCGGATAACTTCTTTTCACCTTTACCCGGGTTAACTTGGCTTCCTCTTGCCTTGGTGCACACTCAAGTTGTACGGTCACTTGTACGGCCTTCTTGTACGGCCTTGTACGGTCACTTGTACGGACTTGTACGGACAATTCCCCCTTAAACCATTCTTCAACCTTCTTCAGTCTCCATCACCTACTTGTAACCCCATTTCTTATTTGGTTCAACACTCCCCCTCGAGCTTGACCAAGGGAACCGGTCAAGCTTGGATCTCATGAGATCTTCCTTGCCAAAGAAAACCCTCCTTAGGGATAAAACCTTAGCAAGGAAAAGAGTAAAGACCTCATGACAAGAGGAACTAGTTGAGCCTTGTAAGATCACTGAGTCCCAATCTGTGATGAATGGACTCAAGTGTCTTATGTCTTGGAGCTTTAGTGAATACCATTTGTTGTGAATCATGGAACGGATCACTAAGGAGAAACAAGAGGAGAGTCTAGATGAGCCACATGAAGCCAAATGCATCAACCACGTGATGAGATGCTCTAGCCCTCCTGAAGGTCCATGAACTCGTTCCAAGTCAAGAAGCTTAAGGAGAATTTGTTGGAATTACTCACTTCACATCCACAACAACAAAGTCTTGACAAGGTCTGATCCGAGATGTCTTGATCACCCATTTCAAGCCATCTCTACATCAAGCTGAGTTAGTGTCTAGGCAAGAACATGAGGTGTGTGCCATCTTTTCTTGCTTTTGGTTTTGTCCCAAACCGAGGTTTTCCAGGAGGGAAGGTTTTTAACGAGGCCCACTGTTAGAATTATGAAAGATGTAGAATAGAAGAGAATGGTCGAGTTTTGTTGAGAATGAGTGAAGAACTAGAAGAGATGAACTTCAAGAACACATTTCTGGGCAGAATAAAGAGAGAGAGAGATTGTAGAGAGAAGAGATGGAGATGGCGCGAGCGTCGCCTGTGCCGGGCGTGAGAACTAATTTGCGTGGACGGAGGCTAGCATATATAGACAATAATAAAGAATAAGAGAAAGGCTGAGCAGGAAGGAAGACAGGGGTGGCGAGAGAGTGCGCGAAAGAGTTCGAAAGTGACGAGCTCCTATATGAATTCTTAAGGCAGCATGTGATCTGCTTCTTGGCTCTTCGATGGCTCCGGGAAGGGCGTCTCTCTCTTGTTCAGGCGAGTCAACGGAAGAGCTCCAGAAAGCCTTGTTCTTGCACGCTTTGTTCAGTCCGCTGAACCCTGCTGCCTTGCACTCGCACGTCTGGTGCGGTGACTGAGGTCGAGAGAGGCGTGTAGCCGAATAAGCTAGCCTTGATTCATTCTACTGCCTTCATCTCCTTTATTCTTTCTTCATGTCAATATTTAGTCTATTCCCATACTCCCCTCAGCTTCGACAGAAGAGGAAACTGGTCAAGCTTGGAAGCATGAAGAACCTCCCTCATTAAAAACCCTTAATGAGCAAAACCCAGGTGGACAAAAACGCATCAAGGAAAAAGAGTAGAGGCAGTTCATGCTAGGAGAGTCAGTGAGAAGTGAGGTCTATGAGTCCCCACTTAGAGTGGGTATGAACTCACATGACTTTGGTGCTTGCTGCCTTGGTGAAGATGTCAGCTAACTGGTCTTTCACTTCTTGTGTAACAAGGTCTAGTATGATCTCCTGCTCCACAGCTTGTCTAACCTTGTGACAATCTACTTCAATCGTGTTGGTCCTCTCGTGAAGACTGAGTTGCTGGCAATCGTGTAATGGCGGCCTGATTGTCACAGTGCATGGTGATTGTGATGTAGATCTCAAATCTCAAGTCTCTAAGCAGCCCCTAATCCAAACACCAACGTCGTTTGTGAGGCTTCCTCAATAGCTCTATACTCTGCTTCAGCACTTGACCATGAACCACCTCTGCTTCTTGCTCCTCCAAGTCACAAAGTTTCTCCAATGACATGTACAATATCCAGTAGTTGATCTCCTATCAACCCTATCTCCTGCCCAATCAGCATCACAATACCCAACAATTTCAGTGCTTCCATTGTCAGCACCCATCCATACACCTTGGCCTGGAGCTCCCTTAAG
>CAJHQQ010003227.1:0-48246 GCA_905132885.1 Moricandia moricandioides | reverse complement strand
CCAACGAGGGAGGGATGGGAGGTGAATCAATCAAATTAAAGAGAGTCATGAGAACGATAATCAGATGTAAGATTGTTTTTTTTTTTTTTTTTTTAACCCAGTATCCGACCACAAAGCGTGATCGACTAGCCCACCGGGCCTAAGCCCATGCCATGACAGGATTTTTAAGCGTCCACTTAAGGGCCCCTGGTTACGCTAAGTGGTCTGGAGCGCCACACCAACTCTGCAGGTAAATTATGTGGTGGCCGGGGTTCGAAGTCGGGTGGCGGGCACCTCAGCCGAGGTTCCTTTACCACCAGGCTACGAAGCCCGGTTTAGATTGTTGCATGTGAACTAACCGCGACTATGAAGAGAAACCAAAGTTGAAGCGTTGCCGTAGGTTGCTACAGTCATACTTACAACACATCATTCTCAGTTATACACTGCTCATGGCACCACCAATATGTCGAGCCACGCACATTATTCTTTTTCATCCTTACAGGCCACAGCTACATTCACACCTATCCGTTTGAAAGATCCATATATTTAAAATAAAAATAGTATCGTTCTGATAACTGAAGGTATATAGTTCTTTTTGTGGTCGGTGATAGTATTACTTAGGGCATCATTATCCCTAGAACCCCTAATAAGGGTTCTTAAATTTTTTTTTTGCTTTTTTTGCTGTTTAAAGAAAAAAGAAAAAGAAAATTAAAAAACGAACCAATCGCGGGCCGCCACGTGTCAGTGGAGTCTGCAAACAGTGTAAGAAACTCTCTAAAACCGGTTCCTATTTAGTAGTTTTTAGAAGCGGTTCTTGCACTGTTCATGGTCCCCACTGACGCGAACAATGCAAGAAACCCTCCTAAGAACCTCGGATAATCATGCTCTTAATGACTTTGACAACAAAGCACAATAAAGATACAATGTTTCTAGTTAATTCTTCTAATCGCTAAACACCGATTTATCCACCAGACGTAATCGGTGGTTAGTGATGATCATATCATTGCTTTATAGATTCTTGATTATTGGAGCGACTTTTAACTCGATGAAGTGACTTCGCCTTGCAAGAACCATGTGTCTTCTTAACTTAACTTACATCATATTTATTTTTCATTTGAAGAAGAAAAAAACAACTTTAAATTTTCAAAATCATTAGAACATGCACCACTTTTGTACTAAAGGAAACGTGAGCAAAATGCTTGTTTTATGTAAATGGAAAAACGTACACTAAATTTAAAACAAATCCTTTTTAGTTGAGTCAAACAAATAGCCCATCATAAAAATAATGAGAGTTTTGAAACTTTCAACAAACTATTCTCATGTTTGTTTCTATGAAAGACCACTCAGTAGGGGTAGAGGTGAACACAATTAGATCATCATTATCCCTAGATACCCAATGGGTATCTTATCTTCTTTTTTTCTGATTTTTTTTTTAAAGAAAAATTAAAAAAGAACCAATCGCGGATCGCCACGTGTCAGTGGGATCCGCGAACAGTACAAGATACATCTCTTAATTAAGAGTTTTTTGGCCATCTTTAACCCTAGCACCCCTTGGGGTGCTTATTTTTTGTTTTTTCTTTTTTTTTCTGTTTCTAAAAAAAAAATTAAAAACAGACCAATTACGGGACGCCACGTGTCAGTGAGACCCGTGAATAGTGCAAGAACCAACAGAAAAGGAGTGCTTATTTAAGCACTTTTGGAGCTGGTGCTTGTACTGTTTGCGGGGCCCACTCACAGTGGGCCCCGCAAACAGTGCAAACACCCTTGCTAAGCACCCGTGGTTAAATATGCTCTTAGAGCCATATCTTAAATTTTTGTGGGCCCCCTTCCTCTAAAAACCCCTCTAAGATACCTGGATAATGATGTTCTTAGAGCAAGATTAACCGGGGTCTCTTAAGGTGGGGTTCTTAACTTTTCTAAGAGACGTATCTTAGCTTTTAACTAAGAAAACCTAAGAACCGTCTCTTAAATAAGAACCATAAGAGGCGTCTCTTAGCGGAAAAAATGTAAAAAAAAAAAAAAAAAAAAAAAAGACAAATTTTATGTTAAGAAACCCACCTTAAGAGACCCGGATTGATTATTTGATGAGACATGTTAACAAGAGTCAGACAGAATATTAATGGACCATGGTTTTTAAGTATATTAAATTGGATGAACAAAAGTGTCAGTGAGTACTTTTGTCAGTCTTTGAAGTAAATGCTGGCCTATTTATTTTTATTTATCTCGAGTTGGCCTATTTATTTTTATTTATCTCGAGTATTGAGTATCTTGTTTTTGTTCTCTGTCTTCTTTTGTCAGTCTTCCAAGTAAATGCTGGCCAAAACGAATTTAACTATTTTGGACTATTCTCTTTTCTTTTTATATCTATTTTGGACTTATTCATTCACAAATGAATTTAACTATTGTTTCAATAATGTGCGCGGGTTTATTTTGCCTCATTTCATAGACGCATTATAAGAATAACTGAGGATTTTAGAGTAAATCAGTAATCAATGTAACACTGATTTTATACCCCCCTATGAAAATTGTTTAAGATAAAACACTACTCTATAATTTAACATTAAAGTATCCCTCGAATAAATATAGTTGGATAATCTAGAATTGTTTCTTGAGAAATATGAAAAAACTCTCACAATAAACTCATAAAAAGAGACAATGAGCTACCTAAGGAGGAAGTGTTAGAGTCGAAGCCACTCCATTTTTCTTTTCGACTTTGGAAGAAAAGATTCCATGAAGATTCAAGATTTTTTTGCATGATTTAAAACAGGGTTCAGAATGCTCGCGAGTCATAATATTTTCATAGTGATCGCTCAATCTCATAACGTGTCTGTCATCAACAATTAAAGCGTACATGCAATGATCTATCGTCTTCGTAATTAACCTACAGCTTGTAACTACAACAACGGAAAACACTCTCAGCTATGTAAAGTCCAATAGAGTATAGAGAAGCCACTAGCAATTGTACTGGGCATTTTATTCGTTTTGTTTTTAATTATTTTATAGCACTTTGAAATAAAAGAAACTTGGTAACATAATCAATGGCTGTCCACTAATTAATCTATTTTATTATCAGGGATCCTTTTTGGATTCCATCTTTTGGTTTGCCAACAATTTCACCTTTATTGTATCAAACCCCACATTTCCCTTTTGTTTATGGACAATAAATAATGATCTATAATTATTAATAAATAATGAAAAAACTCTATGAATACTTTAATGTTAAATTATACTCCCTTTGTTTCAAAAAATTAAATATTTGAAGTTTTCACAAATATTAAAAAAACGTAATAAATTTAAATTATAAATGTATTGTTTTATGTGTTTAACTATTTTCCATAACTTTGACCAATAGAAATGTAATAAATATAATTAATTTATTGAAAATTACAATTTATTATTAGCTAATAAAAAAGTGTATTGAAAATGTAAAATATGTATTTTTAAGAAATAATTTTTTTAAAAAAAATTGAATCTTTTTGTAGCAGAGGGAATAAAATTTTTAGAGCTATTCGGGTTATAAAAACAACTTGATTAAACCATCGGATTATTCAAAATAATGTTAATAGGATTACAACCTAATACCTTTAAAATGATTACGAACAGCTTTAACCAACTGAATTAGTTAAAAATAATTAGTCAAAAAATTATATTTTCTTACCAGGCCATAAATTTATACTTCAATGGCTTCTGCCTAAGGAGGTGTTTATCTCTCTCTTTTTTTTTTGTTTTGTCTATTAATACATTTGGCAATTTGTTATCTAATTACAAGGGAATTAATGAATCAAAAATATAATATATTTCTAAAACTCGAGCCACTGGAAAACAAACAAATGGTTTTGAAGTTTTCTAAGGATAATATGCAAAGCCTTTTTCCAAGATATTTTAACTGTCTTTTTATTTTATTTTAGTTTTAATTTTTCTTTTATTATTAAAATATGGAATGGGTATCTTTGGTTGGAAGCACTCTAAATATTAAACTATAGTAAAATAAAATATAAAAAAGAGTGGGCCTAAATATCACAATCTAGAACATGGGGGATGAGGGAGAGAGGATATAAAAATAGTGGGGGTTGGTATAAGAAGAGATAGCATTAATTGAATTTTTCACAATTCAGCAACCACTGAGAGAGGGAGAGGGTATCAAAGGTCCTTCACTTTTAAATTTAATTTCTCCCATCTGCACCAACACTCTCCTAATTAATAATTAAAATAACCTCTCTTGAAATCTGGAATTATTGATTCAGGAATCCTAGAAATTCCATTCAGAAGAAGGAGAAAGAGAGCTCCTTTCAGTTTCAGCTATGGCGGTTTTCAAAGCCCTGGCTTTTCTGTGCTTCTTCATTTACCAAACCATGGCTGCAAATTCCTCGTTTTCCTTTAATGGATTTGTGGAATCTCCTTCCTTTTACAACAACATTGCTCTGTTTCGAGATTCCAAGCTCGTCAATGGCGGTGGTTCATCGATTCAACTGACTGCCTCAGTGAGTCGGAGCGAAGGGCGAGTCCTTTACAACAAACCCATCAAACTCTTCAAAGGTACTAAAGACAGAAACTTTTCAGGATCCTTCTCCACTAGTTTCTCCTTCTCCATGTCCTCCAAAGAGATTGGTAGTGTTCTGGCCTTTGTAATGGTTCCAAGTGCTTTGGATCTTAGGTTGTTTGCTAGAAAGGATAACACTTCTTCTGCTCTAGCCTTCTTATTGCAAAATGAGATTGTTGCTGTTGAGTTTGGTATCTCCATGAGAGGTAATCGTGTGGGGCTCTTAGTTGGTAGACCCCAATCTGCTAAAATTAGAAACTTATCATCTTTTGGTGGCCATTTCAAGAAACTCAGTTGCTGGATTGATTATGATGCAAGCTCTAAGAGAATAGAGGTTCGTTTGAGTCTATCTAATGCCTTGAAGCCCGTAGATCCATTCACCTCTTACTCAGTAGACTTGGCTAAGATTTGGAAAGAAAAGAACTTCATGGTAGGTTTGACCTCTGCAAATGGAAACTCTTCCAAGCCACATTATCTCCACTCATGGAGCTTTACACTAAGACATCCCTCCATCAGAATTCACTCGCAGCCCCTTGATCCAAACGCACTTTCCAAGACTGTTGAGGAGGAGGAGACGGTGGAAGTAAAGGGAAAAAGCAAATGTGTTTGGAGAATGCTTAATGCATTGGTTCTGGGTGCGGTTTGTGGAACTTTAGGTGCCATGTTAGCGTTATATCTTTGGACAATATGCGGTAATAGGCGGTCAATGGCTGTGGTTCCTGAGGAATGTGCTAATGAAAAATCGGATATCGTTGTGATGAAAGCAGCTGTTGTTGATGAAGAAGCCAAGAAGTAGTTTGGTGTTTTCTTAGAATGTTGTGTTTAATTTTGTGTTTGTAATGTACATTCTTGTGTCCTTCTTCCTCTTCCTTTGTTGTCTTGTTTTGTTTTTTATGTTAGTTGCAGGTTTGATGTAAGATGATCTTTCACATGAAGAAGAATCTTACAATATGTATTAGTTAAGATCTTGAAATCTTGATCAATTCAATACAGTTGTCTTTTTTTTTTTATAAAGTGAGGACAAGAGGAGAGGTGAGTGTATTGAAGGAATGGTTTGTCCAAAAAAAAAAAAGAAAGCCATTGGTTTTCTCGTGAGTTCAACAAAATGCATTTATAATCAGTTACCTCTTTCAGACATATTTACTCTGTGTCATTTTTATGTCTTGACTGAGAAGAAAGTGAGAGGAGAGTGACAATGGAATGTGTATTGTCTCCAGTGGTCCCCTTCCTCTGTTTGAACAGAGTTTCATTGCTTCAGAAGACTTTTGGTGCTTACTAGAACAAGGACTTGGGGAAGAACTTTTGAAGACTAGAACTTCAATACTTTTGTGGTTACTAAGAACATTTTTTATTCTGTTAAATACATTTTACTGTATGTTTAAATTAAATAAAAGTTTGATAAATTTAATCAATTTTGTTCAGTATTAGAAATTATAATGTAAACATAAATTATTCAACAAATTATATTTAAAGTTTTATCATGGGGGAAAGGAACATTATAACTTCAAATTTGAATTTTCAGCAAACTTTCGGAGATGCTTTGAGCAATTACTAACATTTCTTATTTCAAATCTGAGAGACTTAGTTATCTATATTTCTCCAAGATCCTACTATAACTAGAACTAATTTTTAATACACCTAATTACATAGAAACCAAAAAAAAAAAAAAGTGATCTTTTCGTGTGTATTTTTAAAATAGTACCCATCTGAACCTCTTCACCACCGGTTATCTGAGAGATTGTGCACGTAAACTTGGTCTTTCAAACCGGTTGAGACCGGTTGGTTCATCAGAAGTGTCACACAAGCAACCAGGAAGAGGGTTTGCATAAAAATTCTCCTCTAACTTTGGACTCAACCCTGCCCTTCCTGGAAGTCTGAGATACGGAGCTCCTAATCTTTCCCTATGTATTCTCTTAACCTCCTTCGAGAAATCTTCCCATGACATGAGTCCCGCATCGAGCCGATCAATCAACTTCACGAATCTTACCCTGAAAAACCAACAGTATTAAACGAAAGTGATATCATCACGCAAAGAAGACATGAACCGTACCTATCAGGATTAATCGTTTTTCTAAACCCTTGGAATCTACGGTGACCCTGAACCGCTTTGGCCATGTTTCCATCGTAAGTATAAGCGAAAACATCGCTTTCGAGTGCTAAGTTGTAATCAAGAGCAGCTAATCTGTTCTGGTAAAGTTTCATAGTCGAAAGCTCTTCGTCAGTAGCCAATGTGGAGTGAAAGAAAACGTTAGGGAACTCTTGGTGGAATGCATTCAGGCTTTTTTCGCCGTAGATCTCTCCTGCAACAATGTAGATCTTCGTGGTCGAAGGAAACCCCATTGCCTTGAGGAACAAGGCAGCTTCACGCGGGGTCATGGGGCAATTACCTTCAAGACGCTGTTCTGTACCGTTGATCAGTTTTTCTTTCCAGTGCGGAATACTATACCTCATCTTCTCAAGATGAGTCGATTCCTCCTCGGTTAGACTGTGGTTGCAACCGGTAAACGCCAACATATCTTTCTCGTACCTAGAAGAAGCAGAAGATTAATAGGTTTGGTTCACAGCAACGTTCATGAGGGAGGTAACTTGTACCGCAAGTGAAGAGCGAGAAAGGGTTCATTGTTTTGTCTAAGTCTTGAAGAGAGAACTTTGCTTAGATTATCTATCTCTGGAGAGTAACGAAGAGCTTCATAGTTGGCTCGACATCTAAGGCGCTGGATGGAAGGAGGTGGGCTGTTATTGGCTAGGCGAGAGTCAGTGTGATTGAATACCATCACCTTGTGTTTCTTCAGTAACTTTGACATAGAGTTTCTGTAATAACTTGCCTGGGAAAAGAGAGTTTTTAGTAAATAAAAATCTGAATAAAAAAGCAGAGAAGTGGAAAAGGAAATACCTTGGACCAGGAGACAGGATTCTTTTCAAGAGGTTTTATAGAAGCAAATTCTTGGGGTAAATACTCGACAATATCGACATCCTCTGCTAGTACTTTGATGAAGTGTTTCCAGTCGAAAACGTCCTTAAACGTGCTGAAAACATATAATATATATAAAAATAGAGAGAATGAGAGCTTAGTTAGACCATTATTATGATCATGAATTACCTTGGATCACTCCAGAAAGATGAATGGTCAAGAAAGGGAAGAACAAGAGCAGCGTTCATTATTTTGGCAATTGCGACCATATCGCATATCTATCAAGAGATAAATAAAGTGAGTAACTGAGAGGCAGAGAAGAAGAAGAAGAAGAGAGACTTACACCAGTTCTCATTTGATTCAAACCACCGTTGGCGTGGACAAGCAGGTAACCATTGGTTTTCTTGGTTGGTCCTAAAAAATCGATTATTAGGTCTTAAAAATCAGGAGACGCAAAAGGAAGAAGTAGTAAACTTACTTTGGTTCTTAGGACGAGCTACGCATTTCTGATAGTTCCCAGTGTCTGGTTGATTCCAGATCTCTAGGATCTGTAACCCAAAACAAAAGTATTAGTTCACATAATGTAACGAATCAAGACAGAATCGTAACACATGGAACTTAAATATTAGTTCACATATTTGAGCTTACAGGTTTTGTGTCAGGAAGGAGAACTCGAACGGAACTGGAAGAATGTTCTTCTTCTTTGACGATCTTCTCCATGTTACTTCTGGAATGGATCGAAACGACGAACTCGTGTTTCTCCACGTGTCTCCGTCGTCCGGAGAGTGCAACGACGAGAAAGAAAGTGAAGACGAGGATCCCTAATAAAGATAGAATCATACGACCGAGATTGGTTGCGGATCTCACGCTCCGAGGCATCGCAGCCGTCCATTTGGTGGATCTGTTCTCCGCCATGAGCCTCCACACGAGCCTGGTTTTGCTCAGAGACAGAAACCCTACGAGGTAATTGTCGTGTTGAGATAATCCTAGTCCTACTCCGTCTCCGCAGCTCGTCGTGGCTTCTTCCTCGTCGTCGGGGACGTAAACGACTGCGTTTCCTCCTCCTCCTCCGGTGCTGACGTGGCAATGATCTTCTTGGGAATCAGCCACGCGACGTCTTGTCTTTGTTGTTGTTGGCGCCGCCGGTAACTGGCTGCTGCTCGACGGGACCGGAACGAGGACTGACATGTAACCGGTTAAAAAACAGAGGATTTTATAAAACCTTCCCGGAGAAAGATTTTAATAAATAAACAGAAAGTTTTGGAGAAAAAAGAAAGTTGAACAGAGGAGAAAAAGGCTTTGGAGTCTCAATGAATCTCAGTTCTATATGTTTATGTATAACACGGAGGCAGCTATATATATGTGCTTTCTATAGGCAAAAAATAAAGTTAACAAGTCGTTTTATTTGTCCAAAATAACGTTGGTTTGTTTCTACTTTTTTTCTTTACAGTTTTTATTTTCACATGTAAATTGTTTTTTTTCACATGTAAATTGTTCGGTTATTAAGTATTGGCATAACTTTCCAATCGTCATAATCTTATATCAGGATATTCTTCCCAATTATATATTTCACTTATAACTTGGGATATATACAAGTCTAGAGATTGAATAAATATTCAGAATTTATACTTTTGATTTTTTTTTTTCTGAATTGTTGATAATGCTTAGAGATATACTTAGTTGATGGTTACTGATTTCTTAGTTTTTTTCAAAATATCATCTGTTTTTTTTTGTTGAAATTGTACTGATTAGTGGTTATTTTATTTGCCCAAGTAGTAACTAATAGACATGTATAATTAGAAGCAATTGAACATCCCATTTATTTCTTCTTTTTACTTTTGAAAGAGATTTGCATCAGTTAATTGTTTGCAAGTCTTACAAAAATAGCATAGTTAATTTGATATGGGTTACTAGTGTCTTACAAAAATAGCATAGTTAATTTGATATGGGTTACTAGTACTTAAGGGATAACCCCAATATGATAAGTCTGCACCTCCTACTCAGATGTTAGGTTTAGTTATTTATAGACAAGAGTTTAACTCTTTAGTTTTTTATTTAAAGTGATAAAATCTATTTTGTAATGATAAGCTTTTTCAACTAAAAACAAATTTCATCTAACTTAAAAAAAACATTTACGGTTAATATATATATATATATATATTTATAACTGATAATTTTTTTAACAAATTTATATAATTGTTTTTAACCCCTTTTGACATTTTTTTCTGAGCGCACCCTTTTGACATCAGTCTTGTTTATCTTTATACATTGTAAATATAGCAACACTGCATTGTATTGACAGTCGTTCCAAATTAAGTATGTATTTTAATGCGTTATATTGAATGCTTTTTGTCAACTCTCTTTTTCTATAATTGAATGTTAAACCTATATTGAACTATTTTATGTAGAGACTGACTAATTCCAGAAATAACACTATATATTAAAGTAGCAAGTGTGCTTATCACTCCGTCAATTTTTCTTAATTCTTAATGTTAAAATCATAAAAAGGAAACTAAAATATATTTCGAAATTAATGAATTTGTTACTTTATCCAGCAATTAGTTAATCTGTCACATTATTTCATCAAACATTTATTTTCTATCTAAGAACATCTCTAACCGATCTTCTAAAATAGAAATCTGTAAAATATAGATAAGTTAGAGATGGTATAATAACTTAGTTGTTGGAATTTGGGCTTATGGTAATGGATCGATTGTTCATGGTTTTAGGATCGATCGATCTGAGGTTGCAACCATCGACGGGGTTAAAGCGAGCGATGAGTTGACTTCGGGTGATGATGTGATGATTATGATCAATCTGGAGCCGAGTGATGAATAACGGATATGCTGAAAGATTTGAAGTCGCTTAATGCCATGTCTCACTACATATATAAAAGTTGATAAAAAAAACAGTCTAACCTTGTCCTTAGCCTTATATGTAAATGGGTTTAAGACATCTAAATAAGTCGACATTTAAAAACAGTTAAAACTAAATGGAGATTTTGATAAGAACTCTTCCAGAAAATCGGGTTACAAAATATTATCGTATAATGTCACAGATACCTTGACGTGTACTCTCAATATTCTTAGATAGATATTTTGGTGCAAATAACTCCTAACGCTAATAGAAAAACGTTATTTATAAGTAACGAATAAACTAATTAAAGACACTTTTACTACCGTGGAAAACTAAAGCATATCTATGAACCGGTAATATAGCATTTTAAGATGGTAACGTACTTAAGATGACGGACTTTAAAGCAGAGATTATGTACCCAATCAACCAAATTATTAATTATTAGCTTAGACCGTTCAATGAAAGAATCGACATTCTACATTTTGTTTTGGTGTAGACCATATTAGAGCAAGTACATTGAGTGTTTATAAGGGGGTTCACACAGTTTTCTAGATGAACAGTGATGAACCCGTGCCTTTGGGGTTCACTTTGGTGAACCCGTATCACCACTGTTCACGACACGTGGCGGCCCGCGATTGGTCTATCTATTTTTTTTTTTTAAAAAACAAAAAAAGAAAAATAAAAAAATTTAATAATAAAAAAATGAAAAGATGAACCCCAAGGAGGGTTCATTGATGTGGATGTCCTTACGCGTGTGAGTTTTTGTATGCATTCGTAAACGTGTATGACTAGGGAGTATAGAATATTGTATAAGATTGGGAATCATAGAAAGAGGTGGCGAGCGGGGGCCACGCGACATTTTGGTGGAAGTCTCTCCCACTTACTATCATTGGGGAAGTCAATATCTCTACCTACAACCTGAAAACTAAGGTTCATAGTTGAGATGGTTGTCGTTAGGGTTGGCGAGTTCTATATATCATCTCATGATTCGGATTCTCAATTTGTTTTCATTTGTAAAATCTTGTATCTATTATTTCTCTCATATAGTATATGGATATATATATATATATAAATCGTTGTATACAGCTCATGTATATTGCATAGGTAATTAGGTATGATCTTGAAATAAACATATGAAAATCTGATCCAATATAAGGATTTATTTCAATCAGTTACAAAAGTTTACCGAGATATATAGGATATCATTAGGATGATGGATAAGGATATATCATCATATATATAATTATCTTGGTAAAAAAGATATATCATCACCAAAAAAAAACATATAACATGCACTTCTCTTGGTTTGGGGATTAGTCTTTCTAGGTTAGTGAAAAAAAGAAATACATATAACGATCTAATATTTTTCTTGTCTAGTATAAGGATATATATGAGAAGAATGTTAAATCTATTGTTTTAAAATGTAAAATAGAATATAATTGTCTTGGATGCGAAGCTTAATATGTAAGATTGGTACGTACGGTAGAATATGTTTGGTTGGCTATACAACTCATGTATGACAGAAAAAAACGCGTACGGTGCCAATCTTGTTCACCGTCATCACCGACAAGTCGGTTTAGTATAAGAAGCAGATGATATGGAGGTGGTGATGAAAAAGAGAGAGGAGAGGAAGAAATGTAGAGCAAATCAACCAATAAATAGAGAAGTTTGACTTATTGATCAACTTAAACACAAAGAAGATAGATATCATTTTAATGGTATGTTCTTATTGTTAGTGATAGTGGTGATAAAACTGAACAATGTGCATACTGGTCGAGTAGGGCGTCTTAAAAAAAATTAATGGCCTTGGACGAAACTTAAAATAAAGACTTTTTATAAAAAAAATTCTATAGCATTTCCTTAAATTGAAGAAGATGAACTCTGTGTTATTCAAAAAAACAAAAATTAAAAAGATAGGCCTTTGTGTGTAAATTAATTTTTGTCAATGAAAAAACTGAAAATGGTTAAGTTTAGAACTATTTTTTTATTAAAATTAGGTGTAGTTAATGATGGACCTTTTATTTTAATTTAACAAACTAATTGATAATGTAAAAACTAAAATGAACATTTATAACTAGTAAAATAAAACTAAAAGGGCCGATGGACCAAGGGCAATTGCCATGTTGGCCCATAGCCTAGAGACGGGACTGTGGTTGAGTGTTGTATTTCCTTTGGTTTGTGAATTGTAGAATAAGTTGTTCCTGAACTCTCTGTCTGGTCCAGAGGATTCTGTACTTCAAAAAAGAGAAATAGAAAACGAGGAATGTATACCTACCGTCGCCAAAAATAAAACAGGTTCGCCGTTTTGCCATCCGGCTTGATTCCTTGGGAAGAAGTTAAGTAGATAGAGAAAGCGAGTCAGAGGAGAAAGGAGCAATGTTGAGCTTCAGAATCCACACTTTAGATCCCAGCATCTATCTGGATTTGGACAGCCACAACTCTCTCTCGGATTTGAAACCGCTACTCATTAACCGTTGTCATTTTTTTTGTTCTAGCTTCGATTTAAACCAAACTTAGTTATAATGTGAGTTTAAGAGGGAGTATTCAGTTTATGTTAATGAATTGGTCATCTAATTCAGCTGTATCAAACCGGACCAATTCTAAACCGGTTCGTTTCCGTGATTTAAGTGTTTGTGTGTGTCTGTATATATATAACAACCTAAACCCACTCAGCCGCAGCCGCAGCCGCCGAGAGCTAAATCGATTGTAGGAATGCGAATATGACGAAGAAGAAGGAGTGAGTGAATGTAAGGTGTAATGATTTACCGTTAGTTTCAGTTATTGCAATTATATGTTCTAAGCCGCTGATTCTTATTCCAGAATAAGCCCCGTGGAAGCTTGGAAGATGATATGTTTGCCAAGAATCTCAGGTCAGAAATGAAGCAGCTCCATTAGTTAATCTTTCTCTTCATTTTAGTCTTAGTTTTCCATGTCTGTATATTCATACAATCAACGCTCCTGCTTTTCAAATACACACACACAAAGCATCCCACATTCGTCTTGGTGAGTTTTGAGTTAACACCCACTGAGATGTACGTCTATTTCACGATGCTAAAGCAAAGTTAGCTTGACATATCAACCCCAAGTTATAAGTTTTCAAACTTGGGTCTATTAATCATAGCTATATCTATCTTTTCTATTTGACCTCACTTATTAGTTTCTCACTCTCTCTTTATTTGCTAACTGGTTTCTTGAGTGGGACATAAAAAGTTCAAACAATTTATCTGTTAAATCCTGCAGCTTCCTTCAAAGCCTTTTGATTTGAGAGACTCATCAAAGCAAAAGCAAGTGGTATTGTTCAAGTTGCAATCAGAGATGTGGAACAAGACAATCTACTACTCTTAATATATGTATATGTTCTTGTTACCGACTCATATTGTGTGTGTTTATGAAAATATCAAATATGATTTTGTTAGTTGACAAAAAGAATGCAATGTATACGTTAATTAAGATTACAAAAAAAAAAAGTAAGAAAGATCATATCATCAAACAGAGCCAAACCAAGTTTAAAAAAAAAAAAGAATCATAGATTTCTCTAAGAATTGCAGATTGTGGTGTCGTTTTTGTATGTTTTAGAGAGCATGACCTGATGACCTCTGTTCAGGTTATCATCAATCCAGCCTGCTCTTCCACCAGTAGTCGTCACTTTTGTAACCACAGTCACCAGCAATGTGCTTAGACAGTTCCCTAATGCCACCGCCCTCAGCGACAAGCCCGACCAACCATCAGGTGCTTCATCGTAGAAGAACTCTAGCTGCCCAACTTGCCAGAATATGGACACTGGAACTGTTTTTTCATCGTAGAGATCGTGTGTTCTGAGTCGTAGCCTAACCTTGCTACCTTTAGGATTCCAGCAGAGACCATAGAAAAAAATAGAGATCAGGAGTCCGATTCCTATACGCTGAAGCTGCCTGAAGCCACGTTCATGACCAATGAACTTCCTGGCGAGGGGAACCATAAACTGGTCATAGACAGGTGTCCAGAAGAGGACAATAAGTATGTCGAATAAGGAGAGTGATGCGGAAGGGATTGTGAAGTTTAAGTCCCATGCGTTGGTCCATTTTGTTGCCTTGTAGTAGAACCAACATTGTGCTCATTTGGCTATATACCGCTCTTCTTCCTCTGTGTCGTCAAACTGATCAGCACCAAACGAGCAAACGCATGGCTTGATCCCTCCTGTCCCCAGTGCGATCAAGTAGAGCGCTACAAGGTGATCGCGATTTGGCCTCCCGTTGCGTGGCAGTTTTCACCGTTGCAGGTTGGTGTTAGACCAGGAACCGAAGCTGATAACTAACGTCAAATAGCGTCATTCCTTTTTTTTTTCTTGAACTACCATTCCGCTGAATTCCTAATCCTTCACGGTCTGAACCCGCAATATGTATATCAGCTTTGTTCAAAGGATTACTCTAACTGAAAACTTCTGACAAAATAATCAGGCATCATTCTCTGTTTTCAAGCTTTTTTACCTTCAGAAAAAACGAAAATTAAAAGTTGAAAATATGATTTTTAATGCATACGCACTATAAATGCCACTTGTGAAAAATAAAAATGACTCAAAAATTGTTTTCGTAATTTAATACACTTACACATAGTTATGTTCAACAAAAGTGAAGGGAAGGGGATATAACTATATAAGTAAAAAAAAATTATATAAGTAGTACTCACTCCGTTTCATATTAAATGTCGTTTTAAAAAAGTTTTTTTGTTACAAAATAAATGTCGTTTTCGACTTTCGATGCAAAATTTATTAATTTTATGCTGCAGTTTATTTTTCTATTGGTTGAAATATGGTTAGGTGTATAGGTAATTGTGTTTTTATATAAAAAACATGCAAAATTTATTAATTTTATGCTGCAGTTTATTTTTCTATTGGTTGAAATATAGTTACTTGTATAGGTAATTGTGTTTTTATATAAAAAACATGTAAAATTAATTGTTTTCTTAATCGTAGTACAAAAACCTAAAGTGACACTTATAATGAAACAGAGAGAATAATATTTTGTTTTCTGTATGAATAAGTAGTTTTCTTCATTGAACAAATAACAGAAAAAAACAACAACGTGACTTTGTTAAGAGTTGTTAA
Source organism: Moricandia moricandioides (assembly GCA_905132885.1). Classification (NCBI taxonomy): domain Eukaryota; kingdom Viridiplantae; phylum Streptophyta; class Magnoliopsida; order Brassicales; family Brassicaceae; genus Moricandia; species Moricandia moricandioides. Next base: position 32,877 of record CAJHQQ010003227.1, on the reverse strand, counting down.
ACATTAGCTTTCAGGAGTGGTGGATCTAGAGAAAGGACTGGATCCACATGCTCACCTACTGTTTTTTCACTTCTTACATTTTTCTAATGTAAATTCACATGAATTCGTTAGATAATTATGAAAAAAAATATCTTTTTAGTTCATCCAGTAATTGATTTTCTTTAGTCTATGTATCAGTTATAATTTATCTCTACATTTTCTCCTGGCTATCAGCCTGTGACTGAGAAAGACGATAGAAATAATTTTGTTTCTAATTGATGGAGAATGAGGTTTTTATCATTTTGTTTTTTGTTTACTAAAAGGTTTTTTTTGGGCCTTAAATATTGTTAAGTGGTTCATATGTTAGCCATACAGACAATATTTTTTATAATAAGAGGTTTACCATACAGACAATATTTAATTTAACTATTTATAAAATTCAGTTTCCCCAATGGTTTAATTCGTCATTTGGATGAAATCAACAGCCGAAATATCTGTCATATTAAGCGAGCAAATTCTTTTCTTTTTTTTTTTGTAACACGCGAGCAAATTCATATACAAAATTTTATCCCAAAGATTAAAATCATTCAAAAAAAAAAACCGTCGCACTCAAATACAGGTTGACTACTTTTAAAATTTCGGACCAAACGAATTAGTTCGGTTATTGCTTCCCAACAAATATAATCATTTCTGTTAGATGTTATCCTCCAATATCATTCCTTGAAAGCTATTTATCAACCATTTTCATACTACTTTCTTGGAAAAATAAGGGCTAATTACCTTCAATAGGTAAATTACATTTGTTACACTGCAAGTTAGTCAATATATATATTGTTTTTGTAGATTGTTATAATGGTTATCAGTATCACTTGGAAAACCTTATTGTATTCAGTTTATAAAATGTTCACATGTAGTTTTTTTTCTTACATAAACCTCTTGAGGTACTTCTCATTTTTATTGGAGTCTTGGCTTATATATATGAACACAGAAATTATAGAAATTGGTGCTTTTTGAATCAATAAATTAGAAACTCATTACACTGATGTTGTGTTTTCATGGTGTAATAGTCGATACTATTTCCATAAAATGGTTCTTTCTTCATTTCCTTATATAAAAAAAGTAATACTGTATATGTAAAGACATCATCACTGGATAATCATTTTTCAGAACCAATGGAAATGACAAAATGAAACATTTAAAAAAATAAAAACAAGGCCTCGAGAAGAAAACATAAAAGGAAATCCAACCTACGTTATGGTTCCAACCCACAAAAGGGAAACATATACTTTACCTCTAAGCTTTCGATGAGCTTTTACCAAACTGACAAAGCACAAGAACCCAACATCTCTGCATCTTTATAAGCCAATGATATCATGAATCATTTTCAAATCACAAACAAGAAAGAGACAAAGTAGAGATATCAATACAACAACAGCAGTTTTACTAAACTTTGAAGAAGAAGAAAAAAAAAGGGAAAATAAAAATGGAATTACCAATCCGGATGATGGTGCTCTTTACATTGCTAGCCTTTCCGGCATGTGTCCACGGTGCAGTCCGCAAGTACACGTTTAATGTAAGTCCGCATCAGTGTTTTCCTAACACATGATTCCATATACAAATGATCTCCTCACAAAAAAAAGTATTAAACTTTCAGGTGGTAACGAAGCAAATGACCCGGCTTTGCTCAACGAAACAGATCGTTACCGTTAACGGTAAGTTTCCAGGACCCACAATCTATGCTAATGAAGACGACACAGTTCTCGTTAACGTCGTCAACAACGTCAAGTATAATGTCTCTATCCATTGGTGAGAAACAAACCTGAAACTAATCAAATTAACATGCCTTTCCAAAATGGACCTAAAACATTATACTATATTTTGCGTAGGCATGGAATAAGACAATTAAGAACCGGTTGGGCTGATGGACCGGCCTACATAACCCAATGCCCTATTAAACCGGGTCACAGCTACGTATATAACTTCACGGTCACAGGGCAACGTGGAACACTCTGGTGGCACGCACATGTTCTCTGGCTCCGAGCTACGGTTCATGGTGCCATCGTGATTCTGCCAAAGCCTGGTCTACCTTACCCGTTCCCTAAACCACACCGAGAAGAAGTCATCGTACTAGGTATTTAATCTAAAGAGAGATACTTTAAATTTGTTATTTGATTAATAATTTGGAACTCCTGGTTTATCTTCCTATAGGTGAATGGTGGAAATCCGATACAGAAAATGTTATTAATGAAGCATTAAAGTCCGGTTTAGCACCTAATGTCTCAGATGCTCATGTCATTAACGGTCATCCCGGTCTCGTCCCAAACTGCCCATCGCAAGGTACTTAATCCAATATGATTATTTATGGGTTCTTTGATTAGTTTATTTATAATTTCAACCAAACAGAATTATGTAATAACAGGCTAAAAATTAATACATCTAATAATTTTATTATGTTGTTATAACTTATTTATTATCTGGTTTCAGGTAATTTTAAATAGCGGTAGAGAGCGGGAAAACATACATGCTACGACTAGTAAACGCAGCAATGAACGAAGAGCTCTTCTTCAAGATCGCTGGCCACCGCTTCACCATTGTGGAAGTCGACGCCGTCTACGTCAAACCCTTCACCACCGATACTATCCTAATCGCTCCCGGTCAAACCACCACCGCCTTAGTCTCTGCTGCCCGTCCCTCGGGCAAATACCTTATCGCCGCCGCTCCATTCCAAGACTCGGCCGTCGTGGCTGTGGACAATCGCACAGCCACCGCCACAGTACATTACTCCGGCACACTCTCAGCCACACCTACCAGAACCACTTCACCACCACCACAGAATGCCACCTCCGTCGCCAACTCGTTTGTTAATTCTCTCCGGAGTCTTAACTCAGTCACATATCCAGCTAAAGTTCCGGTCACCGTAGATCATGATCTATTATTCACGGTCGGCCTAGGAATCAACCGTTGTCACAGCTGTAAAGCCGGGAACTTGACACGTGTAGTGGCGGCGATAAACAACATTACATTCAAGATGCCTAAAACGGGTCTGCTTCAAGCGCATTACTTCAACCTAACCGGAATCTACACAACCGATTTCCCAGCTAAACCGCACCATGTTTTTGATTATACCGGAAAACCACCTTCGAATCTAGCAACCATGAAGGCCACAAAGCTTTACAAACTTGCATACAATTCAACGGTGCAAGTTGTTTTACAAGATACCGGAAATGTAGCGCCTGAGAATCATCCAATTCATCTTCATGGTTTTAATTTCTTTGTGGTTGGCATTGGATCTGGCAACTATAACTCCAAGAAAGATTCCAACAATTTTAATCTTGTTGATCCGGTGGAGAGAAACACTGTCGGAGTACCTTCTGGTGGTTGGGCGGCGATCAGATTCCGAGCAGATAATCCAGGTATATATATATATATATATATATGAGTAATGTAATCATCTAACCACTCAAAATGAGAACCAAGGTTTATTCGGGTTTTATTTCTCTTAACCGAGGAAGCCAAAACCAGAAACAAACTAAACCAATTATGTGGTTGCAGGGGTTTGGTTTATGCATTGCCATTTAGAGGTGCACACAACATGGGGACTTAAGATGGCTTTTCTCGTGGAGAATGGTAAAGGCCCCAACCAATCAATTCTTCCTCCTCCAACTGATCTTCCCCAATGTTGACAACTCCCAAAAAAAATATATCAATCAATTAATTCTTTTTCTTAACATTTTTCAACTAAATATTTGTCTGCAAATTGTCAACAAAGTCATTGTATGATTGTGCTACGCTTTAATGAAAGTTTGAAAAAGTTGCCCGTTTTCAGCTCACCAACTTTTTGTTTTAACCTACATAATGGTGAATTATATCCATAGTTTATCCCAAATTTTGGACGAAATTGTCAGTAACATAAACTGGAGATCCACACACACAAAAAAAATTATCATTCAGAAATCAAAATACAATACTACACTACAAAATATCTTTAATATAAACCTGTAGAATTTGACGATTTAATTTTACAAATTTCTTAAACAAATGGACGATAAGAAAATAAAACAATTAACATTTTTACATGGGGTCCTTTTAACATTGTGCTAAATATTTCGAACTTTAGCCGAAAGTTAAAACGGTGTCTAGTTATGATTCGATAAAATTAATAATAAAAATAAATTTGTTGAATTTGATTAAAGTAGGTGCAACGTCAATTTCCAATAGTCAATTTCCGCTTCGGCGGGGCTAGTCTGGACCCACTTCTGTGGGACCAGGATACCTCTGTATAATTCAAAAAAAAAAAAAAGAAAAGCAAAATACTCCCTATCAGAACAAAATAAATTAAATAAAAGGAAGCAAGAGTAATAAATTTGACAGAAAATGTTTTTTTTACTAATTATAGTAAGCGAATCTTGCTAAATGTAGAATCCACGAAGAAGTCACTCTCTGTGAAACAGAAACTTGTGTCTGCTATAATTCAGCAGATGACACATCTTACGCTTCAAATTTTGCGTATTGTTCAGTGAATGTGACAACTTCAATTTTTTGCTGAATTCCTTTGTTTGTCCCTACGATGAATTTTTAACACTATACATATGTTAATATTCATATCAGCTGTTAAAATAATTGGTTATAACAAAAACATTTGAATGCGGGATATATGTGATACAAGTGAAAGTGATATAGACATAAGTATCCGTTTATGTTTTTTTCACCTTATCAGGTCAATTATGTGTGTTCGTATTATTCACATCCGTTTTTAACTTTATTTTTCGGTAAGTTTTGTAAGTGAAAGAAAAGACATTATGAGCTGGAAAAACATCATGACTGTGGCCTGTTGGTAGTTATAATAATTGTTAGCAATGCATTATAAATTCTTTTTTTTTTGGTCAACAACATTATACTATTTTTTATCAATTAAATCATATAGTTGGCTAGAGGTGGAGCTTGGCACCGTCCATTTGAGATGGTGAGACATTTATATATAAGCTTTACTATATGAAAGCAACCAACACATATATGTTTCATAATGTCCTTACATGTATGAATAAACTAAACAATACTAAATATGAAATACAACAACAATATCCTTAGTGACTTGCCACCCACAGCTATGTTCCGAGTTTCTTACTTTGTTTTATTTTTTTCTTAAAAACTCACGACCTAATCCATTTACACGACGGTTTTATAGATGACGGTGTATTGAAAATCGAAGCATTCATAATATATTGAATTGTACATGTACGAATACCCTGGTTTGATTTGCATTCGGTACGTAGAATAGTTTGACCATTGTTAATGGTAAAAACTAGGACCCGAGATTATTTGGTCCAGTTAGGCCATGTTTATCCCGGTCTCTTAGACGGAGTTCTTAACTTATAATTTCACGTTTTTTATTTTTTAAATTTTTTTTTTTAATTTCCCGTTAAGAGATGTTTCTTAGGTCTCTTATTAAGAGACGGTTTCTTAAGTTTTCTTAGTTAAAGTTAAGAAACGTCTTTTAGAAAAGCTAAGAACCCCATGCTAAGAGATCTGCAATAAACATGTCCTATTAGTAACCAAGAGCATGTTAAACCCTAAAATCTTATTTGAGTTTTTTTATCTGATTAAAAAATAAAAAATAAATAAATCAATCGCAGACTGTCACGTGTCAGTGGGGTTCTCGAACAATGTAAGAAACAAGAAAAAATAACGATTCTTACTTGAGGAGGTTTTGGAAACGGTTTTGTGGTTTTCGGTGGATCCTCCATTAAAAAATCATCTATTTACCCCGATAATCATACTTTAAGAGCAACATCCAAAATAAAGCTTCTCAAGTAGAGAATATTAATATTTTAATTTAAACATTAAGTTTTGATAGAAATCAAATAACTAAATTATTAAATGAAGACAAGTGATGTATTTTGATGATGACATGTGGACAGAGAGGTTTTGACACATTCTTGCAGACAAACTAATTTTTTTCTTTTTTTTTTAAATGCTAGATAGTCATTAATATTTTCTATTGAATCTGCTATAATGTCTATGTGGTTTTGGGGGAGGGGGAGTTATTTGCTTTTCTACAAATATTCGAATTTTATATAGATTTTATGCTATGGTGTAACATACTTGGATCGCCGATCTATCTCTCAAAAAAAATGATTACATATCATTCGATGTCTCTTTAAGTATAATCATATTTTATATATCTTTAAATCAAAAGTTACAAACTCGAATCCCTTAAAATAAAAATTCTACACTTATATATCCTCAAAATAAAGTTCAAAATCTCATAACTTTAGATATCGGTTATAATTGGTTAGCTAATTTCTAAACAAACATTTAATCATATTAACTCGATCATGAAATCAAATTAAGACATGGTGATGTCCATTAAATCACAAAAGTACCTGATTACGCTCCAAACCTGGTTAAATTGGGTTAGGCTTTTGTCTTCAATTATTCTAGTCTGGTTTATAGAAAGTGTTCATAGTTTGATATACATATAATGGTATATGATAGTTTTCATATAAAAATAGTTCATTGACCTAACATACTTCAGTTAACTTTAAACAATGCTGTGTATTTTACGAACACGGTTACCCAACTTAAATAAACAACTCCTTAAATTAAATATGTTGCAGATATATTCCAACTTGTCTTTGTATGTTTAATTAGCTTATGTTTGTGTTGTTAGGTTACGTGAGTGTGTATAATAAATTAAACACTGAATGGGCTATTTCGTGTTGACAACAGAGAGTGCTCTCTATTTAAATACATATATATGTTAGATTAAACAACGAATTAAGAACCGGCCAAACCATTGAACAGTCGTTTTCTGGTCTTTTTCATTTTATTGGTTACACTTCCTTTGTCATAAAATACAAATTATGACACACACTTTCTTTCATATATCGACACATGCGTTTGGTTTAGTCTAATCCCACATTAATTTCATATAAAACTTCATAGTAGCATAAATAATTTTTTAAAATAAGATAAACAATACTAAATACTAAGCGAATTTATCTGGCCTTGAGGGTTTAGTACACAAGTAAAAAACAAAAGCACAAATAATTTTACCGAGTTGTCATATACCTATTGGCAGGATTAGATTGCAACTTAGATAATAAACTACTATTAATGAGTGGACATAGGAGAAAAATATCTCTGGTTAAATCGAAATATATAACTTTTTCAATACCTTTTCTTGTTGAATGCCTATTGATCATCACGTGAATTATAGAAAGAAATAAAAGCAAAATCCACTTTTTGTTTTTTTTTTTTTTCATTTGCGAACAAAAGAGAACCACTTTATATTTTCTCTTTTGTAATAATTTCCTCTAAGAAAAAGTTGCTTATTTTTTTTTGAACCGTCACTGGAGACTCCAAACAGTCAATAATAAGATTCTCTTCTTCTATCTCTGCCTCTTCAAAAAAGATAAATTAGCTATGTCATCGACGAACGGAGGTTTCCCGGAGAACACAAACTGGATTTTTCAAGAAGTCATGTGGACTGCTGAGGAAAACAAACTGTTCGAGAGAGCTCTCGCCTTTCTCGGCGACAAAGACGACCTAGAGAGCTGGTCCAACATCGCCGCTTTGATCCCGGGAAAATCCGTAGATGACGTCATTAAACGATACAAGAAGCTTGAGGATGACCTCAGCGACATCGAGGCCGGACTTGTCCCCGATCCGAGCTACGCCTCCGCTGGTGATTACTTCTTTGGGCTAGAGAACTCCGGTTACGGTTACGGTTACACTTACAATTATGCCGTGGGAGGAAAGAGAAGTTCGCCGGCGTCGACCGATGGTTTCAGGCTTCCGATGCCGGAAAAAGAACGCAAGAAAGGAGTTCCCTGGACCGAGGAAGAACACCGGTAACTAAACAACATTATTGTGAACTCATCTAGCTTAACTTGTTCAGACAAATCTAATATTTAACATATATTATATTTTCTTAATTACTACTAACATCTTTTTATAAAAAAAAATCAGAAGATACCATCTATATTATGAATTTTTGTAATAGTTTTTGATGTAACACTTGTTTTTGTTCTCTATATATATTGTTTTTTTTAATGAATAACCACTTGAGATTTTTTAGCAATAATTCGTTCCTTTAAATGAAGTATTTATTTAATAAAGCCACCGACGATTTGTACTAGGTATAACAATTTATCACTAGTTTAATTAGTAGTATGATATTTAAATATTTACGTGAATTTATTTATCAGTTAATTATATATAATCATTGCCTTTTTTCACAGACGATTCCTAATGGGTTTGAAGAAATATGGAAAAGGAGATTGGAGAAACATTGCAAGAAACTTTGTGACAACTCGAACGCCAACGCAAGTAGCTTCCCACGCTCAAAAATATTTCATTCGACAGCTCACCGATTGTAAAGACAAGCGTCGGTCTAGCATTCACGACATTACAACCGTTAACGTCCCTGACGCAAACGCACCAACAACCGCCGCAACAGTCTCTCCTACTCCGACCAATCTCTTCCTTCCTCCTAAGCCCCATCACAATTTCGCGTTTGCGCCTGCGTCTAGTTATTATAACGGGTTTCCATAGTGGAGTTCGACGTCATATATAAATCTAGATTGTCTCATAAGTTGTTATGCATGTTTTCTACGTACATATATACCGATAAGATTATTCATGCAGGATTGGTAAGAAAGTTGTGTGATCATGTGTCCTATATACGGGTATATTAGGTTTTGATTTTAATTTTCAGTTAAGCAAGTTTATATTACCAATATGTATGTGACTTATCCGTACAGAATTTGTGTATAGGCATATAGTTTGACTAGAATGTCAATGGGTTGATGTAAGTTGCTTTTCTTCCCGACAACTTAGGATTAGTTCGAATCAGCATCTAATTCAATTTTTAATTGTTTTAAAAACTAAAATAATCTGGCGGAGTATCTGACTTTATTCTTCTTTTTTTCTATAATATAACTTTTAATGGTGATGTTCTTCCCATTACTCCGCGGATCGTTCAGTAGGAGGATTGTCAGATCACTTTGTTTGGATTTCTTCCTTTTCTTGTATATAATTGACATATATCTTATAATGAAACAGTATGCAGTTTTGTAGAAAAATATTTTCTTAACTTTGATCAAGTCAGTAACAGTATCAGTTTTTGATTACAGTATATCTAATCTATTAAAAGTGAAGTACAAATAAGAAATAACCCTTACTTTTATTTAATATTTAACAAGTAATGCCACTGATATTATCCTTGTATCCAAACATCAATTCTTAACAAAAAAAAATAAAGTTTGGCTAATCCTATTAACAACTTTTATCATTTGAACTGAAACTTCATAAAATATTGTATATGTATTTTTCAATTTTATAATAAAAAAAGAATTATATATATATATATATATAGCATTAAATTAGTTTTATTTTTATTCATATTCATATAAACTACTCAATTATATTTGAACTATAAAAATGATAATAATGTTAATAATTTTCCATAATAATCTGAATTTATTCATTTACAGTAACAAAATCATATAACTTTCCATAACAATTTAATGACTAAAATACATACAAATATTTATTATAAATGGTTATATATACAAACAAATACAATGTATTATTCATTTGTACGATATATACATATAATAAAAATAAATTATGTAATTTCTAAATTTTAAACATTTAATCACCGTATAATACATATACACAATTAGGTCTAGGACAGATCAAATATCTGGGATATTTTAGGATATACGGATTCAGATATGCATTCGTCGGATTCATAAAATTGTTATCCGGATATTCGGGGTTAGGATATTCAGAATAAAATCTGAATACACGTGGATATCCGGATCTGTCTTTATTAATTAAAAATAAATCAAAAACTAATTATTAACCATATATTTAGTCTATTTAAAATTATTATTAAAAAAACCTTAAAATCACTAAAATTTAATAAAATTAAAATTTTAGTTATTTTATATAAAAGTATATATAATATACATAGATAACTATAATTAAATTTTAAATATTTAATATCTGGATCCAGATATCCCATACCTAAAATTTTACTATCCGAAGTTGTACCTCGATCAGTCTAATCCGTAAAATCACTACTAGGATCCCCGAATATTCATTTTTCGAAGCAGATGGGATCCCGTATCGGATAACGGATATCAAATATTAAATTTCAGTCATATATACAATTATATCAAACAAATTACTTAAAATATTTAACATTTATAAAAATAACACCCGCGCGGATGCGCGGGTCAAAAGCTAGTTTATATTATATCATGGGTCAACAACCGGCTTTATTATCTTGATCTTTGTTAATTATAACTTCGATTGGAAGAAATAAAAAGGACTAGGAATACCAACAAATAAAACAAAAAGAAAATCCAATTCATTCTTTGGAGTAAGAATGGTCAGACGCATTCATTAACGAAAGTGAGATTTAGAGGATATATCTTCTCTTATATAAATCAGACACGGATACACAAAAGTGCTCTTCGGATAATCAGTTCGTTTGACAAACACTTAATTAGTTTAAATTGATAACTCACAAAAATATAATAATAATAGAAGTAAACGTTGTAGTATGCTTGTTTAAACCCGAATGAGACGAATTATTCAGTGTCCATACTCTGGCCCAATAAGAGCCCCCTCGAAAATTACAAATTACAATGGTGAAAAGTCAAAGCATATAAAATACTAGGAGTATAAACAAACATTGGCAGATCAGAATTTTGATTAAACTCACAAAAAAAGCAAAAAAAAACCACCAACGCGAAAATAAACATCCGTTAAACGGAAGTTGTAATCGAATCTATATGTATATTACAACAAAAACGTAGAGTTTTTTCTTTTCTTCTGAACTTTGGGTTTGGTTAAAAGGAAGAAACGAGAGAATTATCTCTCTGAAAGGAGAGAGGGACTACCTTTTAACTATAGATATTTTCTTAATAGTATTTGTCAACGATACAACTCAGTATATCAACCCCGATCGTACAACATTTTTGCTTTCACATTTTCAAAAAAAAATAATGATTTCCCTCACCTTATTTGTTTAGTCCAATACCAAATTGTAAAAGTGCTCGTTAGGCCTTATCCAAAGAAAACTCAGGTCGACAAAAAGAAGAAGAAGATATAAAAGTACACCTCCTCTGTCTCTTCGACACGGAGAAGACAGAAAACCGTCAATAGTAAGGCGTAGAAGCCAGTGTTCAGATACCCATTCAGATTTGGTATAGATTTATTCAGATTTCAAATTTTCTAGATTAAAAGTTTTAACCCCATTTAAATATTTATAAAATTTGGTTTGGTTCGTTTTACATCTTTATAGGATTGGTTAATCCGTTTAAACTATTTTTAAAAAAATTAAAATTCATATATATTTTAAAATTCACAAAATTTAGAAAAAAAATAATATAATATATAAATTTGAATAGTGTATGCAAAATATCTAAATTTAATAGAAAATTTGGTTTGATTTGAATATTTGAATGAAAAATCGATATATATATATATATATATATATATTAAGTATCTTTAGTGTTATAAGTATTGTTTAACTATTTTAGATATTTACTTTTGATTATGTTATATATATTTTAAAATATTTTGGACAAATATACAAATATAATTGGGATATATTCAAATATCCAAAATATATTGGTTCTAATTCAATTCGATTCTACTTTTTTAAATACTAAAATTTTGAATTCATATAGATATTTAGCCAGTTTTAATTTGGATACCGTAATATATTTTTGGATCAGATTTGGTTTAGCTTTTTGGTTTCAGATTTTTTATCTTGCCCTAGTCATGCGGATCCAACAAAAAAAAAGAAGAGATTGTAGCCGCCTTTGTTGTGTAAATTGTTAGGATCCAATAAAGGAGTTTGTAGCCGCCTTTGTTGTGTGAATTGATATGGGTGTCACCGTGCACTAACACCGATTTTGTATAATAGACATGCACTTGCACTTGCACTTGCATAAGTTTTATTTTCTTGATAAAGCATATGTATAAGTATTAGTCCCTCGACTCCTGCTTTTCACTTTTTTCTTTGTTGAAATTTTAAACCGATTATATTATTTTGTTTTTCAAATAAAGTTTTGGATTTATCAACCGGATAAGAATCTTAAGATCGAACGTAGGAACTATCTATTTCCAATCTCTTGTGTATGTAATTCACTTATTTACAATATATTTTAAATATAAAAATATATACATCATTACATATACAGATAAGAATTCAGATAATATAACTGTCAGGGGTAGCACTTTCTGTGTGTGTAGTATATGTGTAAACTTGTACAGAATAGTTTGAAAAATACAACTTAGTTTTCTCTAAAATACTTATGGGCTTATTTGCCATATAACAAAAAAAGGAAAATTAGTTTTTTCGAAAATAGTATAAAGAAATAGGAAGAAAAAATAGAACAGAGGGGGAGTTTTAATTAGTTAGTGAAATTATGTTTTTTATGTATAGGATGCATTTTCCCAATAATTATATTACCTCTTTGAGACATTTATATATTTTCTACATGTTTTTCGATAGTCTAAAACACAATATAAATTGCATGTTAAACTTCAGATAGCAACAAAATGACAACAATGCCAGATGTTGATTTAGGGCATGAATGGTGCAACCGCAGTGGTTGCGGTTGTGATTGCGGATGGTTACGATTATAAGCGTTATTAAAAAATTTAAAAGAATACAAAGGTTAAAAATTGTTACGTTTGTAAGATATTTATGATTGGTTAACTACTAATATTAGTTAAATACTCCCTCTATTTCAAATTAGATGATGTTTTAGGAGGTTTATGTTGTTTCAAAATATATGATGTTTTGAGATTTTAAGGTAACTTTTGAAGTTTTAAAGTTAGATTTAATTTTATTGAAAACTGTTCGACCAATAAAATTTTATAGTTTTTTTTGTAATTGGTTGAATGATTTTAAAATTATATTTTTAAAATTAGTTTCTAGATAAATGTAAATTTCTTAATCTTCGTGCATTAAGCCAAAACATCATCTATTAAGAAACGGATGGAGTAATAAATTAACAATATTTATGTTCTATATAATTATAAAAATATTAAAATCATATTATTATTGTAAATATAATAAATATATATATATATATACTATTAATTTTTTAAAAAATATAGAAAATATTTTTTTATATTTTTATAATATAATTAAATATAATGTAATATATTTGGTATTTCTTTTATTTCAATTTAAAATTTAAATAACTTTTTATTTTTCTATTTATATCATTTAAAAAAAATTCACTCTCATGTAATTACCCGCAATCATAAGCTGGAATTGACTTTTGAATTTTAGAAGTTTATATCAGTTTAAAGCGATTTATAACATTTTATGACTGTTCAAAACGTTAACAACCGCTATCACCCACAAAAACTATATTTACGAATAATAAAGGATAAACCAGTCATGCCCATAAGCACATGCGTTCGGTACATTGCATTTATAGTTTAAAATTTGACTAAAGAAATTTTACGCCTTGTTATTTATATTAGCAAATATTAATTCCAGACCAAAAAATATTACTACATTTGTGCATGTATTTGGATTCTTTTTAGTTAACAATAAAAAGAAAATAATGATAATGACTACTAATTAAATTAGAAGCTTTGAAGTCTGCATGAAAACTATATAAAAATACTTGTAAATAATTTTTATTATAATTTATAACGAGATAATAATTTGGTTCCATGTAAATAAGAAAGCATATTAAAAATTAATATGTAAAACTATCTAGCATAAAATTTCGTATAAAAAAGAAAATTACATCCACTTAATTAACTAAAACTAATATTTTCATTTTAACAAAAAAAAACTAATATTTCCATCTCTACGAAGATTATGGTCAGATAGTTTTTATATTTACGAAATACATCAGAAAAGACATGTATGGGTAGTGTTGTAAATTCAACTTCCAACCGATCTTGTCGGAAATGATACATTGGAGAGCAACAAGAAACAACTAATAAAGGGTAATTTCAAGCTGGTTCAAGCAAGACATGTTCTTTGTACCAGATTGTGTTTTCTATTCAAGCTGGTTATAAGGGAAGTTTCTATCAGTATGATAGCAATCTCCATCAGGTATTGCGTGGCTCTCGCACCTGCTAATTCTTTTTTTTTTTTGGTTATAACCTCTCAATAATAATTTCTCTCAACATACAATTATTGTGTACCTGATTATGCTTTAAAAATTAGCATGCTGTGCGGTAGACGTAGTCTAGACTCGGAATCATGAACCTTCGCAGACAATTATGTAGTTAAATAGTAGGAGTATAAAATAAAATTTAAGAAAACAGGTCAATAATATTCTTTAGGTCCATAATATTTTATTCATGTTATGATATGAATAAAATTTAAGAGATACACCAACTATTTATTTTTATAGAAAATACGTACATAGATACTTCCTTCTTTTACATGCATTGTATAAGTATTACTTTCTTAGATAGTCTCGTATCTAAATTTTAAATTCAACTTTGTTTATTAAAATATACAATCTTAATCTCGTAAATTAAAATAATAAAAAAAAAAATCAAATGTGCAAAGTCTTAGTTGAAAAAGGGAAACAAAATAATTAAATGTGTTGTTATATGTGAGAAAATCGATTATGATTCTTACATTTGATTGAAAAAGTGGGACTATGAATTTCAGTATGGAGAACCTATATTAACTACTGAAAGTTAATTAAATGTCACTATATTGATACGAATGAATGCATACCACATGTACCACGTAAGTGAGTGGGAATTATGGGGTCACATGCATGCATTTTGGGTCGTGATAATGATTAGCATGACATACACACACAAAAATGGTCTTAAATTGATACTTATTAACTGAAAAATATAGTTAGATCTTTTTAAAAAAGAATATATTACATCTATACAACCCTATAAGACAAAATTTTAAAAGCAGAAAAAAAACAAAAAAAAAACAGTATAGATACAATTGAATCACAATAATTGCATATACAAGTAAAACGATGTGAAAACATGTGCTTATTTCGATAGATACTTTTTAGAAATCACACTAGGTTCTTTATGTAAATATCCAAAGTGAATGATAAATCTATTTTATCGATTTAAAGGAAGTGGATTAGTTGTCCCGACCATAATAATATGGAGAGAAATGGTCAAAGCACTGAGTATTTGGTTGATTTATATAGATGCATTGAACATGCTTCTTATTAACCCAGTTGACTCTTTTCCCACCTAAATATCACACACATACATGAATAGTATACACTAAACAATCCACTTTGAAACAATAAAGTTTTTTTTTGGGTGTTTAAAACTATCAACATGAATTTATCAAATTCTCCAAAACGAACAGCACAATAAACATAAATATACTCTCTGCATATAAAAATTGATTTGTAAGTTTTTAACACAGAAAAGTTAAACATATATTTTCTGTTTCTTTCTTTTTTAGGTTTACCAATAAATTACTATCATTTAGTATAATTTTACGTTTATATTATATTTTGTTTAAAAAACAAATGCTTTGATTATACTTAATAATGTAAATCTTTCAAATACAAAAACAAAATTTAAAGCATCAATTACTCAAATACTGAGGGAGTAAGTGATTAGAATCAAATTTAAAACATCCTTCCCAAGATTAGTATTGATGCAATAAAAACATACATTGATATTAGCACTTTCAATAGATATAAAATTCAAGTTTCAAGATATTAAATTATACTTTTTCTGTTTATTTTAAATGTTATTTTAATTTTTTGCACACAGATTAAGAAAACAATTAATTTTACATATTTTCTATATAAAATCATAATTGTTTATACACCTAACTATATTTCAACCAATAAAACAATAAATTGCAGTATAAAGTTAATAAATTTTGCATCAAAAGTCGAAAACAACACTTATTTTGTAACAAAAAAATTTTTCTACAACAACACTTAATATGAAACGCATAGAGTATAATAAATAAAAACTATAAAAATCAAAGTATATGAACTTAAAATTCCTTTAGTCATATTTTTGAAGTATGACTACTGTTTAAAAAATATTAGCGATATATTACGAGGACCATTTTTAGTTTAAAGCTGAAAACATATGTTAATTTATGACTTAGAAATTTCAAATACTATCTTTTAAAATATTGAATTTATTTTTTTCACGAACTTTTGATAAAAAAGGAATGGTTTTAACTTGTGGTTTTCTAAAAGTTCATTTATACACATTTTAATGTTTGATAAAAGAATATTATTTAAACAAAGAATATGAATGACTCAAAAAGTATCCTTTAGTTGTTTGTAGGGAAATTGGACTCTATAGCGTTTAAACACTTTATAATTAACTTTATAACCAAAATTCCTAAAAATTGTCGATACATCTCATATTTTATGTAATATTCCAATTTTAGTCTCTATTACAACCGGGAAAACCTGTAGATAAAGAACATTTATATTTTTAGTTATTATAATGAAAAAAGTTGTTGTGTCCTCTTCAGAGTCACACACTTCACAAAAGTAATTTCTTCTTCTTTGTAACTTTAGAGAAGGTGACTCGTTTGAAGACGAGATTTGCTCAACCACGATTTGATCTCTAATTTACCGGTATATTTTCAAGTTTCGTCACATCGGCTAACCCAGATTCCGTTTACTCGTCCTTGATTCCAAAAGCAACTGCGGCAAAACTGACGTAGATGGCGAATCAGATAGTTTCGTCGAAGCTTTTTCAATTGTAGTTAGAACATCTTTAAACAGAACTTCATAACCCTCATGTAAGTTCAGTTTGGCCGATTCGTTTGCCTCATACTAAAATTGCATGTCTTACTGTTTGTTTCCACCCAACTGTCGGACAGTTATTCTCTTTCTATGGATAAGTCAGATTATCTCATTTCTCTTCCATCAAACTAAAAAACTAAGTAGTATTCCATAAGACATGGTTTATTCTATTTCATATTGCTTATTCTATTATTCTATTATTATGCATGCTATTCCATTTTTTGTAATTATTGTGATATATCATATTTGCATTGTTTTCATGGTTCCAATTTGAAAAGGGGACAATATTTTTCATGCAATGTTGCTTCTTGTTTCTGCAGTTGTTGTCTTTCTTCTCCTAATTTCTAGGACCGTATGTTCTTCTCTTCCATTTATTGTATCAATAACAAAATTCTTTTCTCCAATGCAGTTACAAAGACTATCTCCATTGATGTTGTCAGCTACACTTATATTTTCTCATCGTGAGTGACCCAAAGTTGATCGGAGAAGATGAACAATTTTTTTAATTGTGTTATTTTCATATGGAAAATTTTTTTAGAACAATAAGTATAATGTTTGTTATGTTCATATTTTGTAAGGCAATATATTTTGTTACTGTACTATTTTGTCATATTCCATTCCATTTGATGATTAATAAAGAATATACTATTTTGTTTAGAAATATAGTTTATAAACTTTTTAAGTTCTAATTGTCGTTACATATTTTTGGACCTGTCAAAATCGTACTATGATCTATATTGTATAGTTTAGTAATACATAATATAACTTAATATTATGTACTTTTTAGATTTTGATATTTGGGTTTAGAGTTTATATTTGAGTTTAAGATTTAGTGATTAGGGTTTAATATTTAGAAGGTGAAGGGGTATGGTTGGAGTCAATATTAACTACTTCCATGCAATCATAGACATTTCATAATTTCACAAATATATATTATGCTATTTATTTTGTTCTATTCTATTTGAGTTTAGGTTTATATTTGGGTTTATGGTCTATATTAGGATTTAGGGTTTACTTATTAGGGTTTAGTAATTAGGAGTTAGGGTGAGGTTGGGATAAGTTTTAGTATCTAGATTTAGGGGTTGAGGTAGAGTTGATATCATATACTATTTTGGTGATATGGAATAGAACCAGTCAAATGTTTACCAATATATAATCTGCTATTTATTTTGTTGTATTCTATTTGGGTTTAGGTTATATTTAGATTTATGGTTTATATTTGAACCTAGGATTAACTGGTCAATGCTTGGTATTTAGGGGTTAGGGTGGAGTTTGGATAAGGTGAAGTATCTAGATTTAGGAGTTGAGATATGTTGATATTCTATACTATTTTGGTGATATATAATAAAAGTAGTGAAATATTTGTGGTTATTATGTATGTGACGTAGATGTGTTATCTTTCTTTAGCTGGTAACAGTTTACAATAATTATTGGCCATAGCTGATTTCATCGACGTCATTGCTACATTTTTAAGTCACCGGCAACTTGTATGAACTAGGGGTAAAACCGACGCAAATGAAGCACAATTGTTAGATAATACATTATGTCAAAATCAGTGCTATGTACTTAATTTCTTTTTCAAATTTGGTCATTTAGCAAATTCTCCCTTGTTTGTAAGTGTAACATTGTCTTGTCATTTATAAAAGTTTTAAATAAAATAAAATGCATGTTGTTGATAGAAGATGATAGTATGATACTTTATTGCGTATCTATTCGACATCTAGTGTCAAAAAAGCTAATGTAACATAACGAATTTTCAACAGTAATCAAAAGATGCAAGATTGGAATATAGTTCTTATTTTAATCAGTGGTTTTACAGGACTAGTAAAGGCATTTGAAAGCAGAAATGTTTGATTATAGAATGATTAAATTGTGTCATGTCTACTTTCTAATGGAAGAAAATGAAAATAGGATGGAATCGAAGCACGCATCTACCTTTTTAAAATCATGCATTCAATTTTGTGACATATTAGAGTATCTATAATCCCAATTCATATTTGACTACAAAATTGAGTGGAGCCTAAAATACTGAATAAATAAATATGATTTATTTATTTATAGAGTAACATCTTTTTATTTGTTCATTACTTACATTTTCATTTAATTTTACAGTAAAATATGAAGTGGAATTAGAGATGCTTTTATCCTGTTAATTTTGGCTTCATCATAAACTGTTAGAAAAACTAAAAAAATAATACTCCTTTCATTTTGAAAAAATTCTTATTTCTATAAAAAATAAGATATATTTTCACATTTTCAGTATATTTTAATGGTAAATTATATATATATATATATATGTTTAAAATAATTATATTTATTAAAATTTTCTTGGTCAGAAGTTTAAAAAAAAATTATAAAATAATACATTAACAATAAGAATTCAATATGTTTTTTAACTATGTGTGAAAATTTTAAAATGTAGATCATTATATAAAGGAAGGAATATAGTAAAGGAATATAGTACTTACAACGAAATATTAGGAAGTATAACCAGCAAATTATAATTTATTACAATACCAACATAAAACTGATATTATTTATATAATCTTTTTTCTTACTTTTTCATACACACTACTCATCTGGCATATTTTTTTTATTTTCCATTTCAATTATTTTCAGTCTTTTAGAAACAAGAATATAAATTTACGAGTTAACTGAAAAATATAGATTTATATAACTTCTTAAACTTTTTAAAAAATACACATACTTCTTAAAACTATTATTTAATGTTGGAATACTCACACAACTATGATCGTTATTTGACAGCAGTAGTACCAATCATTTTCCTCATTGTATTTGTTGTTCCTCGTACTTTCTCGTCATTGTTAATCACCATATGACATGATTATATCTAATTTTTGCTGTCAAAAGCGAATCAGACTTGAGACTAAACAATGATTAACAAGAAAATATAGTTTCTTGAAAATGCAGATGGATTGTTTTTTTTTTTTTCAGATGGATTGTTTATTTTCTTGAAATCAATAATTGTTATAATTATAGCAGTTGGAGTATGGAAATGCATGACATTATTTTAACATAGTTGGGGAAGGAACAGTTAATGGTCAGCTATCATGTGATCATCTATAATGGACCATCTGCTAACTGAGTCAGTACATGCTTTTGTTCTTTAATGAAATGACCATTGGAATCAATGCTCAGACAAAAGAGCTATTTTAAGTTACATTATCATTCTTCTACCCCTTAGTTTCATATTATCAATTTTCTACCCTTTCAATCTATAGTGTCGGTTTCGATTTCCGACGCAAAATTTATTGATTTTTTACTGAAATTTATTTTTTAATTGGTTGAAATATGGTTAAATGTATAGGTAATTGTGTTTTTATATAAAAAATATATGTATGCACAAATCTAAATTAACACTTAATATAAAACAAATGGAATATTTAATTTACTGTCATACTTCATGTCTTTCTCCATTGAGAATACACTAAACATATCTAGATGTAAAAAAAAAATCTAAATATATATTTTAATTATATGCGTAGAAGTTAGTGGAAATTCTCAAATTATAATTATCATTACACAGCAGCTAAATATTTAATTAGTGTAGGGAAACTAGTTTTTACAAATAACTGTTTTTCCAAGACAAAAACCAAAAACCAAGTTTCCATGGTTTTCCAAAGCTTACGTTTTTTTTTTTTTTTAAGTTGTTGAAAAGTATTTTTACTACTCACTCCGTTTTTTTTATTTGACGTTCTAGGATTATGCACATGGATTAAGAAACATTTTTTTTTATCATTTTCTAAACAAAAATATCATTAATTGTTTACATAACCACAATTCAACCAATAATAAAATAGAAGGTTTAATATCATTGGTCATTTAACATTAATTACTAATAAATTTTGCATAGAAAATTGAAAACGTCAAATAATTTGGAACAAAAAATTTCCTCTGAAACGTCAATTATTAAAAAACAGAGGGAGTATATTTTTGCATTAATAGAAGAAAATCAATACTCCCACCGTTTCAGATTAAGTATCGTTCTAGCAATTTTTTTTGTACAAAATAAGTGTCGTTTTTGACTTTCGATGCAAAATTTATTATTTTTATGCTACAGTTTATTTTTCTATTGGTTAAAATATGGTTAGGTGTATAGGTAATTGTGTTTTTATATAGAAAATATGCAAAATTAATTGTTTTTTTAATCCGTGTGCAAAAACCTAAAGTGACACTTATAATGAAACAGAAGGAGTATTCTGTAAGCAAAGGAGGCTAGTAAGAATCGTTTGCTAAACGTAATATGAAAATAATTTATATTAAAAATATATTTTTAAAACTGGTCAAGTAAATTAAATTAAATTAAATTCATATTTTAAATTTTTTATTTAAAAATTAATTTCTAGGGTTTTTTTTACAATAACAGACTAAAAATCGTTAATTAAATTTTAGCAAAACCAAAAATATATCGAAAATTTAAAAATTCAGAATTCAAAATATATTTAAATAATTTATGCATTTGCCAAATCATAAAAATATAATTAAATTTCATTTAGTATGTTTAAACAATAAATTAAATATCAATTGCAAGCTATTTAATATGTTTATAAGTAAATAGTACTTTGAAAATTTAACTATTAATATTTTTAATAATATTTACTAAAGAAATTTTTAAAATAAATTTAATTTTGATTTTGTTTAAAATTTTAAATTTTAATTATGTATTGTCTTTTTTAACTGAATTAATTATGTATTGTCATATATATGTGGTCATCTATTTACTTTGCATTATTTTTATTTAAAAATAATTTATTGAATAAATAAATGTATTTAAAGTAGTAATATTTTGTATTATTTGTTGTTTTCCTAGTAAACAATATTTAATTATTATTTTTATTTAAACTAAACAAAAATTATTAATAAAATATTTTAAAATTAAAAATTTATTATACAAGATTTTAGAAATTTAAATCATATAAAAACCAAAGGCTAGAAACCAAAATTACTATTCATGTTTTTCTAAAAACTAAATCTACTGCAAAAGTAAAAACAAAAAACAAAAAAAAACTAAAAACTAAAAACTAAAATCTAAAAACCATCCAAAAATCATCATCTAACAGTATAAATAATGATCAAAAATACACTAAATAACAAACAATAAAATTAGAAAAATTGTTTAAATATTTTAAGTTGGCTACCACTTCTAAACATACACTTAATTAAAAAAAGACTCTAACATTTAGGCTTAGAATATAATGATTATTATTTAAAGTTTAGCATTTAAGGATAGGTTTGGCTAATAAACTTTTATAAATAATTTATAAATTTTTATAAATAATTTATAAATTTAAACATTTATAAATGATTTAGTAAAGTTAATTTAAAATTTATTAAAAATTATAAAGTATTGATGAAAATAATTATCATTAAAGAGTGAATTTGATAAATAATACTAAATTTGTGGTAAAATTAATAACATTCTTTAAATAAGAAAATAAAAACTATACTTCAAAAATTAGTCTAGAATATGTATTTTGGGATTGAAGAGTTTTCCAAAAGCTTTTTAAACACAAAAAGTAATTATACAAGGCTTTGCATCCAAGTACCCATTATCCTATTATTAAAGACTAAGTTGAGTGCCAATCGAAATCTAAATGGCGATTGTTTCACGCAAAATCTTTTTACTATTTGAACAAATGCCGTTAAGAAAATATTTAATAAACCAGGTGGTCTTCACCCATAGATATCTCAAGTAATAAGAAAACTCTAATTTCTATAAGTTTCGTGGTGATTAATCATTGAATCCTAAAAAGTTTTTGAAATTCACTATGGTTATAAAAAAAACATTGAACACAAAAAAAAGGGTTCCTTTTTCTTTTATATATTGTGACGGAAGAAAACAGAGCTTAGGTTCCCAATACAGTTAATCTCGGGATCTATAAAACTAGTGAAAGGGCAGAGTTCGTTAGTTTCCTAAGAGATTTATGGTGTCAGAACACAGAAGATTAGATTTTTTTTCCCATTAAAGAAACTGAGAGTTAACAAAAAAGGAATAGAAAACAGAAGAGTTGGTCTCAACGTTCCATCTGTTTCTCACGACAGCCTATCTGTCCTTTCTCCTCCTCCCGACCAAACACGTCCTCTTCCTTATTTTTTGCTTTTTCCAAATAAATAAGAGGTCTAGATGTGATTATTTTAAAAACAAAATTAATTTTCATAATAGTACATGGGCCACTATATATATAAAAAAGTTTTAGCTTTCATACCAAGATAGAATAATTATAAAAAAAAATGTCACAGTTGAACACAAAAGATTATAATCTCCAATCTAATAGAAACTGATTTTAGGATTAATCATGTTGAATTTGCAAGAAATCTCTCAACTACTTAAACAGTAGAGTATTTTTAGTTGGCAGCATGTGTTTCCTATATAAAATAAACAAGAATACAGGAAAATTTTGCAAAATCTAGTTACCTTTATATATATGAATTATATATCAAGCCAGGTTCGACAGGCATATTGTTTCAATTATATAATTAGTTCTCACAAAAAGACGAAGTAAAACTCATAATAGTAACTAGACTTTGACCCGCACATCCGTGCGGGTTTTTGTTTATTTTATAAATGTAAATTTTGATATTATAGTAAACGTTTTAAACATAGAATTTACATTTTATTGTTATATATTGTGTTATTCTATAATCTTATTATTTATCTTTCTTATCTGACATTATTTTATGATAGTGCATTAATTACAATAAAAATAGTTGACATTTTTGGTAAATATTTTTTATATTTTTTCAACCTATTTATAATTAAAACATTAAAATTTATATTTAAATTGATTTTTTATTAATATTTTAAATAAATTGTTAAATTTTTGAATTTTCTAATAGCATATTTGTGAATAACACATGAATTAAAGGTTAGTTATATAATTTATATTTTGATATTACAATTTTAGTAATTTTATATTTTTTGAGTCTCAAAAAACATAACACTAATTTAATAGTGAATGATATTTATTTATTTAAATGAAAACATTTATTTCCTATAATACTTCTATTTTAATACCAATAAACTATAATTATAATATTTATAAAAGATAACATATAATTTTATTCTTGTTTTTTAAATTTTACTTAAAATTAATTTACAATATTATTAATAATACTAATTACGAAATTAAATAATGCACTATTTAATAAAAGCATTAAAATATTTTAATTAGATTTTGTTAGATTTTCCTCAACTGATTTTTGTTTGAACTAAAAATAATTAAATTTGTAATTAAAATTGAGTCATTAAGATTTTAAATGTATATATGTTTTCTTGATTAAAGTAAATAATAAAAAATATCATAATAACAAATTATTGAAATGGTCCTACAATGACTTTTGTCTAGTAGATTTTTTTTGTACTTCTCTTTTAATAGAGAAGATATATCAACAAAAAAAAATACTGTGGAAAAAAAATAAAGATCTGTTGACTTTATAAATTTACCGTTTAAGTAGTTTGGAATTCATAATAATAATGGTAGTATATATATATAAGTTTTTTTGGTGAAGCGTATGGTGAAATATAGAATAATCTTAATTGGTCTTGAAACGAAGGTTTTGAGAATGCAGTGTTAATCCAGTTTAGGTAGCGGAGACAAGAATGCATGATTGATCTGAATAATGTTAAATTTGTTTGTTTACAAGATAAATAATAATAAGTATATGAGTAGGGCAGATATGCTAAATTTCTAATAATAGGACAAGAAAAGAAGAAGAAGAAGAAAGTAACCACTCAAGTTCATGAATCTAAGCATTGCTCAGAGCAGACCACTATATAAACCCCTTTCTCCCCCATAACTCTGCTACTCACTACTACCGCAAATAAATCTGTTTCTTTCAAATAAATACTTTTAAAAAAATGCCTAATTGTTTGGTAAGTGAAGTGTCGAAATGCATAGTGTATCCGGAGAAGAGGTCGAGCGTCCCCGATCTCCGTCTCTCCGTCTCTGATCTCCCTATGCTCTCTTGCCATTACATTCAAAAAGGCGTCCTCCTCACTCCCCCTCCTCCTTCCTTCTCCTTCGACGATCTTCTCTCCACTCTCCGCCGTTCTCTCTCCTCCACTCTCTCCCTTTTCCCTGCTTTGGCCGGCCGTTTCTCCACCACTCCCTCCGGTCATATCTACATCACCTGCAACGACGCCGGAGTTGAATTCGTCGCTGCTTCCGCCAAACACGTCACCGTCTCCGACGTTCTCCCTCCCGGTCAAGACGTTCCTCTTCTCGTCCGCGACTTCTTCGCTTTCGAGCGCCTCGTTAGCTATAACGGACACCATAGGCCTCTCTCCGCGGTCCAAGTGACGGAGCTAGACGACGGTATCTTCATCGGATGCACCGTTAATCATTCCGTTACAGATGGAACCTCCTTCTGGCACTTCTTCAACACCTTCGCTGACGCTACTAGCGGCGCTTGCAAGATCAAACACCTCCCTGATTTCTCCCGAAACACCGTCTTCGACTCCCCCGTCGTTCTGCCAGTCCCTCCCGGTGGTCCACGTGTAACCTTCGACGCCGATCAGCCTCTCCGGGAGAGAGTTTTTCATTTCAGCAGAGAAGCGATTTTGAAACTAAAACAGAGGACTAACACCAAAGTTAACGGAATCGAGGCGGTCGTTAACACAGAAGAGATACTCGGGAAAGTAAGCAACGACGGGAGGAAAACTAACGGTAACGGTAAGATTATGAATAAGAAGAACTACGATCGAACGGCTGAGATTTCTTCGTTCCAATCTCTCAGTGCTCAGCTATGGCGATCCGTGACGCGAGCAAGGAACCTAGATCCGAGCAAGACGACGACGTTTAGGATGGCGGTTAACTGCCGGCATCGGCTTGAGCCTAAGATGGATCCTTACTACTTCGGAAACGCGATACAGAGCATACCGACGATGGCCTCTGCGGGAGATGTGCTCAGTAAAGATCTCCGATGGTCCGCCGGTCAGCTACACAGGAACGTGGTGGCGCACGACGACGCGACGGTCCGACGCGGGATAGCGGATTGGGAGAGTAATCCGAGGATGTTCCCACTGGGAAATCCAGACGGTGCTTCGATAACGATGGGGAGCTCGCCGAGATTCCCAATGTACGACAACGATTTCGGATGGGGAAAGCCGTTAGCGGTGAGGAGCGGAGGAGCCAACAAATTCGACGGCAAGATATCGGCGTTTCCAGGAAGAGAAGGGAACGGAAGCGTCGATCTCGAAGTGGTTCTGGCGCCGGAAACCATGGCTGCCATTGAGAACGATCCCGAGTTTATGCAATACGTTTCTGATGTCACTTACCGCTCCTGATCCTCAACGACCTATCTAAAAGCAACTCGATGACATGGCACTTTGAACGGTTCTGATTTATTTTTATCTACAAAAAATTTAGATATTTGAGTTGTGAAACGACGGCTGTTGATAAAAGTCATTATGGTCTTTCTTGTTTCCTTCCTTCTTCACTGCTCACGTTCTTAATGTGCCAATTCATGTACAAAATCCCGTCCTTTTCTATTCCATTATCTATAATAAAGTTTTTACAAACTTCATTTTTGTAGTATTAAATATTCCCCATAAATAATTGACTTATGACTGTTTGAATGATGTGTGATCCAGCTCGTATTTGTAAGCTGTCCACTTGTAAAAAGAAGCCCAAAAGCCTAATAGCGATTAATAGGCCTCTTCAGAGAAGGTACATCTATCTTATTAAAGTAGTAGAAGTACTTTATGATTTTATTTGAAAATATGAATAGTGATGGATAGCAGTATTAAAAATAATTTCTTTTATTTACAAACTTACCCTTTACATTTATAATAAATCTATCTTATTAAAACTGTAGTACCCATAAAACTTCACCCTTATTTTTTCTTTTTATTTACCATTATGTGCCATTGAATAATTTAAAAGAAATTTTATTTACGGACTGACTTAATAATTTTTTTATCTAACCGAATAAATTCAAAAACAAGCATAATATTAACAAGATAGATCCAAAAATCTAGCCCTTACGTTAACAATATTTTTTATTTCCAAATTACAACCCACAAAATAAAATAAAATCCATCAATCAATTGAAACTAAAATCTAGAGGTTTTCATATATGAACAAAACGTAATAAATTGCTAAAATTGAGATATTCACTTATTCTTATATTTTAAATCATATATTTTCTGTGTTAGACAACCATATTAATTTGTTAGTTATACATTTTTTCTTATTTCAACTAAAATCTAAAATAAAAAAATAGTATTTATATGAAATAATTGAATATTACATAAATTTTATTTTCTAATAGATCAAACAATAATAAAATATGAACAATTTCAAACATATAAAACACATATAAAACCGAACACAATTATATATGTTATATATTACAATTTACTATAACACTCATGCGGGTGTTAGTCATGGTCATCTAAGTACCCATCGACTACAATTCGGTCTTTCTGAATGTTGGGGTTCAAAATGGTTTTACATGAATATATGGACGGTGTCGAGTAGGATCATTCAAGGTCCAGGTAAGTTTGTAGGAACCTAAAAATATTTTAAAGCTGTTGGTTTACAAATATTATTAAATAATTTTAAAAATAAAAATAAAAATCAAAATCAAAATCCGCGCTTTATAAGCGCGGATCAAAATCTAGTTTACATTGTAACTCCACTCACTCATTGTAAGTCCAACAACAACAAAAGTACCATCAACATTAGACTCAAATTATATAAAACGTAATTAAAATCTAAAATTCATTTTATCTATTCTCATAATCAATACAGTGAATATCTTCATTATTGTCAAAATCTCTCATTTTCTTAAATTGCAAAGCAATGGTCTCTTAGCCACAGTAAATACATAAACCAAAAATAATGGCCTTCTAAACACTTAAGCTTTAGGTAGAAAAAGAGACAATGCCAGGAAGAGTATCTTTACCTCACCAAGAAACCACTCAAGATCTTTTATAGAGTATTTTTTTCTAGAAAAAGAGAAAGATAATATGCAAATGAAAAGAAGAAGAAGATGATTTTGAGTTGACTCTAGTATCTTTTGTTGCTGAGATTGTCATCGTTACCGTCCAAGCACAAGATGTTAACACTCGATGATTCCGAGCTCCCGCTGCTGCTCACGGGACGCTTTCTCCTGGTCCCTGATGACCTCACACTGTACAATGAAGCTGCAGGTACTTTCGTCGCTAGCTGTCGGAAATTGCCTTTCATGCTCCCTTGTTTGATATCCTACAAACATTGGCAGCAAAGTAGTAAATATTACTCATTAAAATTTCAAAGAAGTAATCTAATATATAACCCTACCATATGCCTCAAGGCCATATCGAAGGAGGTTTTAGATAGGTTTCTCCCAAAGCCAACACCATCAGCTCCCGAACTCGACTTCCCAGCGTTGGAGCCGCCTTTTCTCATACTCACAACTCTCTCGACCATTTGATTACCCTTCGATACAGAGCTGATCAACCCACCACCATCATCGTTGCTTTTCTTTGCTCGTCCAGGTCCGTTTATGGGAGCTCGGTTTCTAGAAGGCGAACAAGACTGCCTCCTTGCAACTGTGCGTTCTATCGATGCTGATCTTGAATTAGACGCACCAAACGCTATGGTTCTGCGACTTGACGCCGTTTGTGGTCTGTCTGGTAATGTAGTCCTGAGATTTGACGGCGCTTCTAGAGAGAAACCAGGCATCTCGTAAGGTTCCCATGGCCGTGATCTCAATGTAGGAGAGGGAGCTGGTTTACTTCTCGATACAGTTGATGGACCTGTCGGAGTTGGTGGACGACGAGTGGGAGTACTTGACCTAGATTCCGGTTTTGTACGGGGTGTGGAGATTGGCTTGATGATGGCACGGGCAGTGGTTAAATTAGCACGTGAGGTTCCAGAGGTAGAAGGCCTTCTTGGTGGCGTAGAAGGTCTGCTCCTTGGTCTCACGCTGCTAGTAGAAGACGAGGTTAATGTGGCACGTGAAGTTCCAGAGCTAGAAGGCCTTTTGGTTGGCGTAGAAGGTCTGCTCGTTGATCTTGAGCTACTAGTAGAGGACGAGGTTACGTTAGCACGTGCACCTGTTGAGGTAACACGCGAAGTCGGAGTCGTTGACATTGTGGCTGGCGTTGTAGACCTTATGGGTGGTGTGGAAGGTCTGCTCGTTGACCTTGAGCTGTTAGAGGACGAGGGTCGTTTGAGCCCAATTGTTTGGTTTTTGGATGATGTTATGTCACTCTTTTCTTCTTCACGGCAATTCTCTAGCTGTAAAAATAAAAAAACACCCAGCATAGAGTATAATGCACATAGAAGACCAAAACAATAGCGAGACATACCAAGTTCGTACCCGTGATTGAAGCGCCATCAAGGTGGCGTCGGGTGCATCGAGTTGGTTCATTGAGCTTTTACTCGGTGAGCCTGGTGGCGTAACCAGCCTGAACATTAATTTAAAAAAACCATCAATAACAAAACTACAAATTGCTTATGTTGGTTCCCTTAATCATGGCTAAGCATGCATGCATAATGAAACTTCGGCAAATGGCCTCCATTTTTGTTTGTTTGTTTCTAGATGGACATCCAACTTGGTAAAAATAAAATTTATCAT
The DNA here is from genome assembly GCA_905132885.1 of Moricandia moricandioides. Lineage (NCBI taxonomy): Eukaryota > Viridiplantae > Streptophyta > Magnoliopsida > Brassicales > Brassicaceae > Moricandia > Moricandia moricandioides. Next base: position 3,529 of record CAJHQQ010003227.1, on the reverse strand, counting down.
ATTTGACTAAAATGTTTCAATTGAGGTATGCAACACAGAAGTAAAAAATTGATTTAAAAGTCTTGTTTCATGCTAAAATTGTTTTTAACTTTTTACTTACTATAGGCCCTGGTCTTATAAGACATATATACGAACATTAAAACCATATAGCTATACAAACTAAAATTAGACATCAGATTACACCTTAGCAAAGATGTATGAGAATTTGATCAAGTCTACGTTTTCGATTGGATTATTTGGTTTGTTTTATCTAAACCAGGAAAAGGTATTGTCACAAAACAAAATTTTGAAAACATGATCAGCATTATAACAAAGGGTAAAAGAGAAAATCATGACATAGATGAATAGGAAAAAAAGATTACCAATCATAGTCGGACTTCTCGTCTTCGGAGTACAAAAAATTATCGGCGGCAGTTCTACGGGGTGGATATCGCTGAGACGACATGGACGTAGTACTACTCTTACAATGATCTGAAGATTATGCAAAAGACAGTAAAGAAAATTAAAAAAAAAGTTAATACAATTGTTGAGTATGTATAAACTGAACACGGACTCGTCAGAAGCGAAGCTTGGTGACTTTTCTCGAGAGACGACCAATCTGGCAATCTCCAGGAACAAAACTAGCTCTTCATCTCTGTCTTCGGATGTTTTTTTAATTCGGATAGTTGACGAAGGAAGATAGTGGTGAAGCTGTTCGTTTCGTGTTTATTTTTCTTTTTATTTAAATATGTCACATTTCATGCCAAACCCTTGTTGATGTATAAGAAAGTAATGGAGTTTTTGATAGATAAATATTTATTTATTTATTTTTCGTGTGAGCCTTTTCTCTGTCAACGATGTTATTACTCGTATCTATTACTATAAAGAACAGTTTCCTCTATCATGAGGATGCCACGTCATCAAATGGATTTTTCTCGCTGTGCCACGTGTCTCAGTCGATTCGTTGTGGGCTTATATGTGTTGACGTCAGGCATCTCTGTAATTCGTTTGGGCTTAATATCATATCCGGCCTTTTGTCGTCTCCGCCTTGATGAAGCATCGCGTTTCGATTAGGGTTAGAGCCGTGTTCTTCTTCGTAGCCTATCCAGAACTCATTTCGATTAGATATTCGAAAAAGCTCTTTCATCTTCTTCCTCAGAGACAGAAACAATACCAGTTACGAAATAATCCTCTAATAATCTCTCACACACTATCTATATTCAATGTGATTTCTGATTATGCAAGGCACTGGAGGTTCATATATAAAATGGTAAGATTTCCTACTGTGAGAATCATCCTTTCATTCTTCTAAGCTAACCAGTAAACTAATTATGTGAGATATGGCTAACGTCTCGGTATTCCACTCCGATTTGTAGACGGGCCGCTCCTCCTCCACTGTTCAAGTCCGGTTGCTCTGTTTCTGGGAAGCCAAGAATGTCTGCCGTGGTGGAGAGCTCATGGGAGTGGATATGCTGCTAATGGATTCTCAGGTAGCTTAATTAACTCCGTTTGTTCATGGATAGAGTTCTTTCACCGATATAATTCTTTTGCCATTTCCACCGTCCTGAATCCATACTACAAAGTTGATTTTTATTCTTTACGTTTTGTTCATGAGTGTAGTGATTTTACAGTTTAAATTCTTTAGAAACTTTTTTTAACAGTTTTGTTCATGAGCATAGTTATTTAACCGGTTAAATTCTTTAGAATAGATGTTTTTCTTAAATTTTCACCATTATAATACTGGTCATGATTATCATCTTCTAAGAGATTTATGTTTTTTCTGTGTTGCGTAGGTACGTGAGAAACAATGGTCTCATGTCTTTGTAATTGAAACAACTATTGTTTCTCTTTGTTGATACGTGTTGTTTCGTTGTTTTAGGACTGGTAATTCGCGTGGTTTTGCATTTGTTCGATTTAAATATAAAAACGAAGCTCACAAAGCAGTGGAAAGGCTTGAAGGTAAGATCTTATATGCACTTGGTGACTGGATTTGACATGAAAGATTTGGTCATTGTTTCAGGAAAGTTGTTTTAAGCTTTTAGTTTGAAGTTTCAGTTTTCGATTCTTATACTTACACCAATTTTTGTTATAAGAGATTTTGTTATCAACTCATGTCGCTTTGATATTTGTTTAATCCAGAGTGCAATTTAGTGTTATTTTTAATTTTTTATTTTACTTTCAGTTACTGCCACCCATTCGCACGTTTAGTGTTTTCGATGGGATAAGTGTAGATCTTGGGAAATGATTTATGGGGATGATGAGTGAAAGTTTTGGGTTCTTGGTTTTTCAAAATCATAGAATGCAGCAGTCGAGTTTGTGTGGGTGATGAACGCGAAAGAAAAAGTTGTAGCAGATCATCTCAAGCTGGAGATTATTGGGGTTGGGAAGAAGAAGCTTCTTGAAGCAAAAGTGTGGGTGAAACCAAAGTTGATGGAATATATGTGCTTTTCTCAGATTTTCATACTCTTTGGAGCTTTGGTAGTCTCATCGGCAGAGTCTGAGAACAAAGAGATGATGACCGGGACAACAACAAAGACAAGTCTTTGAAGAGAAACAAAGACGGGAGAGGAAGTCACTTCCATATTTTTCACCATCTTATGGAGGGTCAAACCAGAAATTAGCAAGACAAGGAACAAGTGGAAACCCGATGAAATCATAGCAGAACATTTGTCTTTAAGAGCTGAAACAATGAATCTTCAAAGTCAACAATTCCATTTCTCGCATTTGTCAAAAGAACCACAAGTTATTAATCAATATTTGTTAACTTATACATTATATACTAAATATTCACCTTTATATCAATGACTTTTCATAAGAGTACTTCATATTCGAACCATAAACAAATCAATCATAGGTCCACACACTTGAATAAGATTTGTTCAACCACACCTCAACCGTAAATTTACAATATGTACAACAAATAACTAATGATAAATATTAAAATTAATGTTATCCAAGCAATATGATCTTTACATATGTTAAAAATAAAATTCAGTTATTAGAATAAGTAAAGTAAGGAAATATAAGTTAGTATTATATCACTACAATGTAACTAAAATAAAAATTTCCAATTGATTAATTCAGCTATTTTGTTTTAAAATTATTTATTTTAATTAGTGAACAGCTTTCAAAATATCAGATCATCAAATAATTGCTGTTTATTTTTGTATGAATTGTTCAAAAATCCAGTGGTACACAAAAATTAAAATTAATTTAGATTTTTAGTTTAAATAATAATTATAAAAATAAAAATATCGGTAAATTCAATGGAACACAAAATTAAAAAATATTATATATGTTTCATTTTTAATGGTTGCAGTTTCAAAAATAATATTCTACTTAATCTCATAATTAAGTAGAATATTTTATAAATTATGTTTTTCATGATTTAAAAAAAATGTAAAGTATATTTATGATATGTAAAAATAATTAAAACAGTAAAAATAATGTTACAAGAGTACACTTATTTTATACATACTCATTAACATTTAAAATATATATATATATTATGTTCATTTGCTTACCCGCCCGTAGGGCGGGTTTACCCTAG